>NJRQ01000562.1:44288-76138 GCA_003063805.1 Aphaenogaster ashmeadi
GAGAGAGAGAGAGAGAGAGAGAGAGAGAGAGAGAGAGAGAGAGAGAGAGAGAGAGTTTGCACGAAAGTGTATATGTGAAGCTTCATCGAAATCTTACGAGGCATTTACAAATCTTTACTTTCTTTCAAGCGGCGTATGAAATTTCGATTGAGAATTTCGTGAGGGAGCCGACCACGGAAAAATGTGGTTCTGATACGTCGTCCATCATTATCGACAGTATCATTGATCATCGTGGAACGCCGGGGAAACTGAAGGAAGCAATCAGCGAGGACATTCGATCTATCTCACCGACGGACCGCGCGTGTTCCTGTGTTGTCTATGTCAATGGCAAACATAGAAAATGCTGTTAACAGTAATGAAATCCTCCGCAATCCGAGTTAAACGATAAAATGTACATCCGAGGAATCTGATGGTTCTGATCGTATCCGAGTTGACGAATATTTACTCAGCCGTAGAAATAGCGACAAGCAAATCATGGAATGAACAAATTAGAAATATGTATGTATACATACTTATCTAATTATGGTATAAAACGTCTCGCTTTTAAGATGCCATTAAAGTTTTAAGCGGGTCGACCCCGATAACGGAGTTAGGTGCTAAAATGTACGTAGTAAAGAGTAATGTGGGTTGCAATGAAAGTGCGGTTGGTCAGAAACAAGTAATAGCTTGATAATGCACTTCATTTTATAGCAAGTATTGCACGTGATTATTATATTTCTTCATTACGTTCATCTATCAAATAACTGTATTCTTTGATTATATTTGTCGAGCAAAAACGATAAGTGTTACAATTTATTAAATTTGCAGATTTATATAACTATGAAAATATGAGATATTTTTGTATCGAATCATTTATTTACAGAGTGTCCCTCCTGTGACCATCCCCTTTGTCTTTGCAGTGTAAAATCGAATCAAAAATATCTTCAGACCAAAGTTGTATGGTCTGGAAGGGGACAAATAATAGTAAAATTAATTTTCAAAAAAATCAATTTTTCAAGATTACATAAATGTCATCGCCATTTTTTTAAATGGAATCATATGATTCTTTCTACATAATATGATTCTGTATAATTATTCTGCATAAAAGAATTAAGGTAAAGTTATAAAAAAAATAGTTCACGAGATATTTTATACTTTATTCTGGCATAACTTGACATGAAGCATAAAGTATCTTATAAACTATTTATTTCTTAATAACCGTACCGCGCAAAATAAAGAGAATCAATTGATATGAAGAAAACACATAGTTGCTTTTCAAAAAAATTATGCAATTTGCAACATACAATTACATATTTTTTGAAAAGCAATTATATGTTTTCTCTATACTAATTGATTCATCTCATTATTTTATACATAACAGTATTAAGGTATGGCTATCATAAAATAAATAATTTACTACATATTTTATATTTCATGCCAAGATATGTTAGAATAAAGTATTAAATATCTTGTAAACTAGTTTTTTATAACTTTACCTTAATTCTTTTACATGTAGAATAATTAGAGAAATCATATTAAGTAAAAAATCATATGACTCTAAAAAATGGCGATGACGTTTATGTAATTTTGAAAAACCTTTCGAAAATTAATTTGACTATTATTTGTCCCCCTCCAGACTATACAACTTTTGTCTGAACATATTTTTTATTCGACTTTACCTTGCAAAAATAAAGGGTGGCGCATGCATATATAATTATTTTAATGAAAGCTAATAAAAAATTATCTTTTGAATAAAATGAACATATTATATCTATTCTTTTCTCAAAAACTTTAAATTTCTCTCACAGTAGAAAAATGTGTATTTAGAAATGTGTTTATTTAAAAATATATATGTAATAAGGATATAAAGAGATAACACTGCTGTTCACATATGACAAATTATATTAGATACAAAATAGACAAAATCTCAAAATGCATATGGAATAGTATATTAAATTTTTAGTTCAATTAACAAAAACAAAAAATATAACAATAATAAATATAACAAAAATAATAAATATAATAAATATAACAAAAATAAAATGCCTTATTATTAAAAGAAAGTAATCAAGAACCGAACCTATTAATAATTATAGCTAAAAATTTAATTTGCAAGTTTATTAAACAACATCTATAGAAGAACATCCAAAATAAAGATGTAAAAGATCTGCTGTATAAAAACTTTGAAGTTTTTTCAACATCTTGTTTAAGTTTAAATACATCCTGTTAATAAACATTGAGTGATGGACGAACAAATGACTACAGAGTTTAATAATAAGAAAAAAATTTCGTAAATCGCCCGACGACGACAGGACAATTCTACATACTAATAAAGAAAATAACAAACTCAGAGTATTGCATACAATGTTATTGTAAATATCGAAAAAAAATTCACTAATATCTCTAGAAAACTCATTAAAGCTGAATAAAAAATAAAAGTTGTAATAAAGCCATAATAAATTATTTCGTCAATTATGTTTTGTAAAAAACAAATTTTTTGTATAAACAAGTAGATCTAGCTGTTTAATTTGTCGATAAGAAACATATTGATGTATAACAGACAATTCGATATATTGTATGTGATTAATTGTATCTATAAAATAATTTAATATATATATATATATATATATATATATATATACTTTATTTTGTATAAAAGATATATATAATGTTATATTCACAAATATATTTTGTTTCTACAAAAGTTAATAATCTTTCTTGCTACACAAAAAGTAATATTAGTGTAATTATGCTCAATAATATTTTATATATGAATATTCTAGTTCAACATACAGTAATATTAGTGTAATTATAAATCTGCATCTCAAAGTCAAAACGCACAGATGTTCAGATTTGATAAGCCCGATTTGGCAGATACGAATAAATTTAACTTACTCGTTGGATCTAACCAATAAGCAAGTTAGTTCCGTTGAGATCTAAATTTATCATAGATCCAGAAATTCAGTTTCTCGCGCTATTAGACAAATTATAAAGCTGAGTAGACTATTGCATCGGAAATGTGCTAATTTAATTGATTATAACTAATATCCAGCCATTTCTCAACAAGAAAGCTCTCTATTGATTACAAGCTTCTACAGTATAAGTACACTGTGAAAAAAAATTTGTTGAAAAACTAAAATATTTAGTCCGATACGTTCAACTAAAACATTAGTTAGTTTAACTGAACATTAGTTGAATTAACTAATTATTGATTAAAAAATGAACTATATCCTTTTAATTCAACCAATGTTCAGTTAAACCAACTAATGTTTTAGTTGAACGTATCGGACTAAATATTTTAGTTTTTCAACAAATTTTTTTTCTCAGTGTATATAAATGCAAATTCGTTATCTTCATTATATAGAACTGTAGAATCCAAGAAACCGGATTTTGCGGTCCCGGATCTCAAATCCGGATACCTGAATCCCAGTCCGGATATCCAGATTTCAAATCCGGATTCATAATTTTTACCTGGATACGTGGAATAGTTATGGCTTTTCAGTTAGGAAAAAGCTATAATATATATAATCTTATGTATTTAAAGAGGGGATTATGATGTAACTTTTTTTGAACATAATTGTAAATATTTAATAACAAAGCCCAAGCTTTTACCAATGCGCTTAAGAAAAATAATACCAAGATAACAGAAATATATATCGTAGAGTTTATTACGTGTACGAGTTTGTGTAAGAGATTGCGGCTCCTCCCGCATTGAATGTAGAAAATATCGCGCCACTAAAGGCGATAAAATGTACAAACCGATGAGCACCGCAAAAAACGTACGTTATATCAGTGTCTCCCAATTCTATCGGTACAAGTATACGCTTCGTTAAGTTATCTGTCTGATTTCGCTTAAGTCGTAAACAGGAACGTTGATTTTGTAAAAAATTCAATGTTATCTTTTCTACATTCCCACTGGTGAATCAGTTTCTGAATGTTACATAAAGCAATTTTTACACTTAAAAAAAAAGTATCGATAAAAAGATGCGATGAAAATAAAAGTTTCTTAAAACTTTTCTTGAAGAATATTATTTCTACACTTTATGATTTCGAAATAAAACTTCTTCATCATCTTTACACGCTTTTATGAGTGAAAGTTCGTCAATTACAAGAGTTGAGAGCCACTGTGCGACGCGATTGTTCGCGCGGCCAACCGAAACGTATCCGATAGGATAAACAAAAAAAAAATAGAACAGAAAATTGTCGAGATCTGGTCGCGCACGATCCTCTGGGAAAATAACTTCGACAAACAGGCAGTAACATTTCCAACGGTGCATTGTGTTTTTCCTTCCTACGAAGAGATTATGCCTTAGAAGCCGGCATTGTGCACCTTTAATCTACTGTTTAAGGGAGAACGGGTACAGACGTATCCGCGGCATAGTTTCGCAAAGTCGCGCGCGATTAAAATTCAAGTCCGTTCAAACAATCAGCCCCTTTTATAATGTAACAAACCCCACCGTGTTGTCCGGTGCGGTAGGGGTAGCGCTCTCTTTTGTGCGAACTGGCTTCTCCCTTTCATCTTTTACAACCGCCTGTGCAAATATTAAACTATTCGACCTCTTCTTCAGCCTCACCCCCTGATCCGCTGTTGCCTCTACCATCCTAGCAGTGTTTACTGTTACATATTATTACCCTAGCGAACAATTATCCCGGGGAAAAGCGACTCTGTGCAATTAAAATAATCGTTTACGAATCGTAACCGCATTGCGTTCCCAATGCCAGAGAAATTAAACGCGCTAAATGAAGCTGCCGATAACGGCAATTAATCGACTGGTAATCACCGCAATTATTGGCATTTAATTGCCCCCTCCCTCCGCGCTTTTCCTCTTTTCAGATGTCCATCATCATCGTTCGTCAAATGACGACTTCTTTTCCTTCAGTTCTGAAAGAACGTCGGGACTTGTTCAGCTGCTGACTCGCGCGCACGGAGTGGATAAGAAAGAAATAAGAAAGTTCCGACGAATTAGTAGGTATTATCTAGAGCGGAGGCACGGGGATTAATGAGTTCCCGTCGTCGCGTATACTCCACCCTCAATATCCCTGTCCCCTATTCGCGGCCTTTAAGAGAACTTTTTTCGGCAAACGACCCGTCCGGTTATGGCGCGTAATCTTGTAAAATACGGTGTAACCGAACTCTCTCGTGCCGCTTCTTCCAGTTGCGCGTCGGGAAAGCGCTCCACAAGCGACAAGAAATATAGAGGACAAAAGAAACAACGAAGGCGAAATTCCTCCGCGAAATTCTTTTCCTCTCCAATGTAATTGCCCGTCCATTTACGACGTTGTCGCAGGTTGTTATTACTTTCAATGAAGACGAGAGAGCACACAAAACATCAGTATTAAAGGAGTTTTCTCACATAAAACTTTGAAACTTTGAAATATTTTTGTTTGCGTTTTCATCAAGTTTTAGATTTTAAAAATATATTTTTAAAATATTTATATAATATCTATTTTTTTACTTATTTTTATGACGTAATTTTTATGATGTAAGTTAATGACGTTATTATAAACATTTGACTTGAGAATCAAACGATTCAAGAGAGAGAGCGAATTAAGACTGTTCAATAATGTTAAAAAGTTCAAAACTAAAGAAAAAAGAGAAAAAAGAAAAAAGACAACAAAATTGTTAATTTAATTCGACCTGACTGGCCAGATGTATTATATAAAAAAGGCACTACGTTTCGACCATGGGATTTGGTCCTTTTCAAGTGCGTTGATACAGTGGATTAAATAAGTACATAAGTCTATGACGTTTACCCAAAAAAGAAAAAAATTTTCTAAGAAAAAATCTATATTGACCCTAAGATAGCTGATTAGGTATAAGTATAAAAAAATCTGATCAAAATATAATTAAAAATATGTAGAATTAATATATTTTTCTCAAAATCAATTTTTTCCGAAACCTTATGTAAAATTTAAAAAAATCTAATTTTAGCGCAAATTACTTATTTCTTACTTTAAATAAAATCGAATAGATACTGATTCAGCCGATTATATAATAGCTCTCAAAGTATTAGTATCAATTCGAGTTATTTCGGTTAAATGTTTTAATTGTAAAATGTTTTGTTCACAATTACAAAAATAAAGTATAAAAATAAATAAATATTATTAATTTGAATGGATAGATATCAAAAACGAAATCTTGCAAATCGTCTCAATAACTTATCTCTTCTTTTATTCTTTAGTAATTTAAAATAACACCACACATTATATATATAATTAAAAAATAAATTATTATTTTTATTATTATCTTTCATCTTTATTTAAGAAATAAATTATAGGTGTTATTCTTAATGTAAACTGAAAAAAAAATTTACTTTTATTTTAAATTCAATTGTTGCCTAACATTATTGTCTAGCATTTCAACAATATAAATAAAATAAAAATTTTGAATATATAAAATTTTTATTTCGTTTATTATTCGCATATATAAATATTGGCAAAATATTTTTCGCGTAAAAAGCAATACACAAGCCTGGAGGCGAAAGTGAATAGGAAAAGTGTATATATGTAGATGTATGCAAGAAAGAGAGTCGCGCGATAGGATTTGGTAGTAGAGGCCAAAATCGAGAGAGCATTTTTCTTACTATTTATTTTATCTGCTTGTTTTTACTGCAACACGATAAGCTGCATTGGGAACTCGCATTGTTATCAAACGATCACTCGGAAAGAACTTTAGAAAAGAATCGTATCCAATCCACGATTGTTTAAAGCGTGCTCTTACGCTTCTGCTAGCATCGGGGAGTATGATTATCAAGTTAGGTTTTATCTGTCGTAATAGATTTGCCATCGCGAAATTGTCATACTCGTTTAGGGAAATCACTCTTAGTCGTTTCACTTTTTCAATATTACGACTGACCCGACACTTTCTACCAACCGAATCATCTACAACATTTCACAGCTCGCAAATTACGTCCCGAAATTACCTTCTTCATTAACCTCCGTGCCTGATTACTCAAGATAACTTGGACGCTCTCCACTCCCTGAAATTTATAACTTGATTTAAAATCCACTCTTGGGTCGGCTTTTTATGCCAAATGGATTTTAAACGGAAATATGAGAACATCCAATATCTGAACAGCGAATTCTTTTTTCTCCCTTCCCCCCCGCTATATTTATTCAGAATTTAAAAAAATGAATTGTATATATATGCAAATTCAATGCTACATGCTAATAAGAGATAAAGATTAGCGCCTCGTGCGGTAGAAATTATTTTAATAATGTTGTGAAAACATATATTTTGCATTATAGTAATCATATATAAATATAAATGAAGATATAAGATATTTACAAAGATATTTAAAAAAAGATTTTACAGTGGAGCGCAGTTTAGGAGCGCATAATAATATGTAATATGTCGCAAATTTTATACAATACTCTAAATTTTCGTAAATCTTAAAATCTTCATAAAAACAAAGATATATGTACAAACAGAATTTTAAGAACTGATATGGATCCTATTTAGGACATTAATCAATTAAAGAAAAACAATTATTATATTTAATTGCACTGTCATATATTGTCAAAACAGTTTTCAAAGGCAATATTAAGTCTTACTTTGCGACATATTGAACACTCTGTGAATAGAAATCAGTTTCTCGTACAAATAATAGCATATCACGTCCCACTATATCAACGAAACTTTAGCGTCGTGAATACCGTTCAACTGTGCATGTAATGACTGTGACGATTGTAGCATCCTAATGCGCACATAGTTACGTTGTGTACTGTACGGGCGTGTATAAGATAGGTCATCATAGTATTCCAATAGTAGAAAATATAATCATATCAAAAAATCATCATATTGCCCAAAAAAGATATTATTTTTTGAAAAACATGACAAACGCAAAGAAATAAAATATTTCGAGAGAAATAAAAGCAATTTTAGGAATAAATTTGGTTAATAGTATTTTAAAGTTTGCTACACTACAAATCCAAGCGTGTTATTTTAGCTGAAGCTCTTCTTACGCATTTCTTGCCGTTTTAAATCATGCCATTTAACACGTTTGAACGTATTAATTTTTAATTTTAATTTAAACGATTAAACATGTTAAATGACGTAACCTAAAACGGCAAGAAACATGTAAAAAGAGCTTCAGTCAAATGAATCATTTTTAAATGTTTATGCGTGAGAAAATAACACGCTTGGATTTGTAGTGTATGTACCATTTTTAATTTACAAATTTAGCATACTTACAACTAAATATAAGATAACATTATAACGTGATATTCTAAGTATTTTTATTTCTTGGTAAAAAAATAATCCACTTTGCTGAAAATCATTCTGATCGCGAAAATCAAGATACACTGGAAATAATGCATAGTATATTTAAAAAAACATAGCTTTTATCATCTGGCAATATAGATGACGTTTTCAATGACACATATAATATATGTATATGTCATGAGCATAAATGGAAAATCAGTTTACGTGAAATGTCGATATAATATAAAATGACCGAGCAATTTCGCAATATCAGTGAAAATTATGAGACATCTTGTAGAGCGCTGTACTTCACAACGTATTTGAATTATAATTAATATTAATACCATAACTAATAATTGAATAATTGTGTAAATACGTACACACATATGCAGGTATGTATGTGCATGTGCCACAGTTATTTATTATTTTAAAGAATTCATCTTTTCCTAAAATGCCTAGTCACTTTGTGAAAAGCCGACAAACCGTATAAAATCGAAAACCCATGTGGATCGCCCATTATAGATCTCATTTTGTACTGAAAACATTGTATGATATGAGGTGAATTTCACTTCATGTGGAAAGTTGAAAACTCAGGTGAAACTGAGTTTTAATTACAATTCAATGCTTTGCAAAATACGGCACTTTAAAAATGTCTAATAATCTCCAGTCAAATTGTAAAACGCCGGTGTTGGCAAAAAGCCTAGGCTTTCTATAAAACAATTAATTTTCCGATATAGCTGTAACAATTTTAACTAAAAGCTATTTTTAAATTGTTTTAAATACGATACATTACAAACTTACATAATAAGTTTAATGTCCATTTTCTATGTATAGAGAGCTAGATATAAAAAATCTGATATCATTTAATCTTACTTAAAAAAGAGACTAATATACGAATTTAATTTTTTAAAAAGCCAACTTGATGTACACATATACATATACATATATACATATATGCGTAGATAAAGAAAGATCTTATACGCCCTACATTCGCGAGAATACGTCCTAATCCGCGTATAGTCGGAACCAGCATATGGGACGAGCGCACGTGCAAAGAAAGGTGCAGGAAATAAAAAGGAAACGTCAGTTTTATCCTGATTCGATGGAATTATTAACGCGTTCAAATATGCTGCACGTCATAAGGATCAGCTCAAATCCAACCGGGACAATGATTAAAGATCCAACACAGAAGAGCACGACGGCATGGCCTGGTAACGTGGAAAAACTTACGCAACCCCAGGGAGGACTTATGTGCAACCTTTATGAGAGTAGAAAATAATTCGACAGTGAAGTGTGTGTGCAGTACCGCGCTAGAGTCGCGCGACGGTCATATTTCTAGGACAAAATTCGACGAGCGCGCGTTACGGCAAAGGACCTTTCGGGAGAGAAAATATGCTTGTTACGGGACAGCGTAGTTGTTTATTATTTCTATAGAAATGCTAAATTAAAATGTTGTTTAAAATAACAATTTAATTAGCAGCCACATCACACAGATGAATAAATGATTAAGTGCATTACATTACCGCGGTTCCCCGCGTTTATGATACAAACGGCAATCCCGTATGGAATTCGTTTGTAATGTATGCGAACACGCAGCATTTCAATTACGCATAAAATATTCTCTTTATACAACGAATAGGTAGGAGTTGTAACGTCATATGCACAGAGCAATTGGATTATGGGTAAGTAACATTTCAATAGATTTGATCATAACTAAATTTCCTGATATTTGGAAATTATCTCGCAATCTTGAAGTTATCTCATAAAGATATATTCATATAAAAATTTAAACTCAAAAGTTTATATAAAAATATAAAAATTCGAAAAAAATTATTAACTTTGCGCCTCAACAATTTATAATACAAAAAATCATCCAAATATTGAACGTAAATAAACTATGATAAATATAAACTGTGATAAATTGTTAAAGAGAAAAATGTATATAATCATAATCAATAAAAGAAATATATATTTAAGATGAAAAATTATTTCGAAAAAGTCAAGCTATTTGACACAAATCTGTCTGACAAATATCTCCCATAAATCTTGGTAAAAATTTGAACACGGGAAAGGCGGAAAATGCGGCAGCGTCTTTCAAGGCTTACAGGCTTCACGTGAATTAATGCGATCTAGTCCATCCTGATCTACGACAAAATCTTGTTAGTACACCTCACCGAGCGGCTGAAATTCATGTCTTCAACGACGCTGCAAAGACAAACGTACGTAATTAAATGCTCACGTGAACGATATAACAAGCAGATATCGGAGAAGCGAACGGAATATTTTCCGCGGCTGCTAAATACGTCCTGAATTAATGATAGCAGGCAGAATCTAATTCGCGACGAGATTCAATTAATACGCTCGAATGATCAGCTGGAACTCATCACAGTAAGAGCAGACGAATACGCGACACAATCTATAACACGATAGAAATGTGCAATATTAAAAATCATGTCTTTCTGTAAAGCATGATTTGTTTATTCACTGCGCATAATGTTTATATTATATACATATACACTGGTTTCAAAATACGAATTTTGTGATCAACTTTGATTTCCTCTTTGAAAAATATAATTAAAAACCGTTTTTCCATAACTTTTTAATTCTTAATTAAATTAAAATATTTTCATAATTATACGCTAAGTTAAGATTCTATTATTTACAAAAATTGATTTAAAATTGAGCAAAAGATCCCAAAATTATTAATTCCATATACAATTATAAATTTGCTATTAAAAGGAAGTGCAATAAATATTAAGATTGTATGTATTTATATGTATATGTAATACGAGCTTCTATAAAAAATATTATATCTAGAAAATGTTTTATGTACAATTACATTAGATTACATATGTCTATTACAAATGTCTTAATGTTTACTATTCTTTCTTTTAATGGTAAATTTATTTATGAACCTGACAGCAATATTTTTTAAATTCTTTGATCAATTTTAAATCGGTTTATGTGTATAAATAATATTATGAAAATATCAATTGTAAATGCATAAATAAAATTTTATATATTATTGTATGATATATAATTATAACAAGATATACTTTTTTCTCATGGATAAATATAAGACTTTAATAACGTAAAGATTTAAGAACCAAATTACTTTTAAGTTACCTAAGTATAATTATATATTTTATATAAAATATATTATATATATAAAAATATCTGTAGTTAAATAAAAGTATTAAAATATCTGTTCTCTTATTTTATCATATATATTTTAATATACCGTAGGGAGTCGAAATAAAATGTCGCCGAAAGAAATCAAACCATCTCCCCATGTAAATCAGGAAGGTCTCGTCTACCTCGAGATTCAATTAATACACCGCAGCAACGGTTCCGGCGTCCACTAGAAGCGCAACGTATTGTAACGACGGACGTCCATGTCAGAGGGCTTTACAAGGTGTGCCCAATAAAAGTTTCAGGACTTGTCGGATGAAACATCGGAAATCTCTCACTGAAGGAATGCACAGTTATTGATTGCAACGGACGATGTTAAGACCTCAAGAAATTTTTATAAATATTCTGCAGAGCGGCATTTTTTGCTTCTTATGCTCCATATACCTTTTTAATAGTTTATTTATAGTAATTTCTCTCTTGTGTTTTAAATAAGTAACGCGAAATTGAAATAAAGAAATATATTAATAATTGTAATCAATATCTGATTTTAACAGTGATTTCTAATCATTTTAAAAATATTTTGAAGCATACATATTTTTATTACATTATCATTTTATATTTGATTGTGTACTATCGCAATTATTGACTGAGAGTTTGACGTGATATAATATTATTTATAAAAGTAACACCGTAATTTTATAAATTTTTTTAGTTAAAAACAACATATTATAAAATATTTAAATTAAAACATTTAAAGTATGTTATAATATGTTTTTATTATATTAATGTTTTATTAATCTCAATATAAATAAAGAAAACAATTTAAATTAAATAGCTTTCAACACTTTTCACCACACTCACACTCTCACGGGCAATTTTTTATTCAAATTATTTTTATCTCTAATTATTTACATTTGTTTGTTTCGACTATTCTTGAGATAATAATACAATATTATAATATATAATATTACAAACTCTTTTATGCTTTATTATTTAGCTTGTAGTAACAAGTTTGTAGTAATGTTTTAATGTAAATATTCCTTTTGTGATGCTGATTTCAGACATAATCATCAAACAGTATTCAAAAAGATCCAGTTTGTGTGAGTATGATAGATGTTTTCAGACAAAGGTTTTTTTACGAAAAGTAACGTCATAGTGATAGCCTCTCGCACAATACATTCAATATAACACGACACAGAAAAATTAAATAACGCTGAATTGAAATTAAACAACGACTATTTTATATTCCTCCAGAGATTGATTTAACAGGATGGTGATAGTTATTGTTCGGCAACCGGTCGAATGTAATTCAGATTCGACAAAAATTGATCTCTGAACAATTGATTGGCATTCGTGCCAATATCAATCTACGTTTCCTGTCCGCTCTGATTCCCCGTTTCATTCATTCAGTCCTAGAATTTCTCGAGTACGCCTGGTAGTAGCCCGGAATAATTCACGCGCGACGCGCGCGCGAAGGGATTATTTTAATTAATCGCCAGGGGCGGGCGCGTCCGCGCTCGCGAGCGACAGTCGTAAGGACTCCGCGAAAAAAGGGGGAAAGGGGCCAAATCCCCCGGATTCGCGAGTTAAGCGGATTCGGTCGATCGGTCGATTCGCGGGCGTGTTCAATTAGCGGGAATGTCGAGAATGGAATTGCGCCGTGAAAATTTCACCGCGGGAAATCTCGGAATGCCGTCCATCAAGCGGGCGCCGAAAATAACTTTGAGCCGGGATGAAGGAAGGTAGGAGGAAACCATCCCGCGCCGCACACAGGATCCAAGCCCGTCGCCCTACGATCCACGATGTGGATCCGATCAATACAAGACCGCAACGCGCCCACCGGATTCTGGCGGATCCTCCTCCTCCTCCTCCTCCTCCTCCTCCAGCCCTCTGAGGATCCGCCGCGTTACGCGCGCGGGACGGGACGGAACTTACGTGTCGCGGCACGATGTCGCTGGATTGGATCGCTGGATCGCGGTTCCGCGCGTTGCGGCGAACGTCGCACGGTGTTGACATCACGGCGATTAATCCCTTCTGCCTATGCGTATATGTACATATGTGCGTGACTCCAGTTGCGAGTCTATATTCCCCGAAGCTGCGCCGTCCACCCCGGCACCCGTATCACTTTTCAACCGTACTGTTTTGTCGCTTCTTCGCTAATCTCCACCCAACCCTTCAAATTCGGAGTGTTTCGACGTCCCGATGACGTCTTGTAGAGATTTTCACTCCGTCAGTTACATTAAAACGGTGGTGACTTGTCGAGAAAGAGAGACAGGGAAGGAAAGAAAGACGATTTCCCTCGATACTCGAAGATAAAAAGATAACGCGCGACGTCACGGCGACGTGCGCGATCGCCGGCCGAGAGCGCGGATTCGACACCGATCTCGTCGGGAATTGCACTGGCCGGTTCAGCCCTTTACTCCGAGGCGGAGGGGTGGCGGCATGAGAGAACGCGTCGCGGGGAAGGGATAAACGGGATGGGAGGGAAAGGAAAGCGGGAGACAGGGCGCGGTGGGGACGGTGGGGCCGACGTGGGAGGATGGAGTAAAGCAGCCGAGGGGGAAATAGGGAGGGATAGGAGGGGAAGGATGAGGATATATACCTAGCAGCATCCACAGTGCTGAAAACCACCGTGGTACATTTCGCGGAGCTCCCACGAGGGACGACGAACAGTGGCGGCGGAAGCCGTAACGGTGGATAGGAGGGGGGGGAGGACACACGACGAGGGGGAGGATGAAGAGAAAAAAAGAGGGGACGGAGAGGCGAACGAGATGGAGCCGGTGGCCTCTAGAAAATTAAAACAAAAAGCATAGGGAGGCACGTCGTGTCGCTGGAAACGGACTCGTACACACGCCGACGCGCTCCCCCTCCGTCTGCGCCCCTCGTCCCGCCGCCCAGCGTCCGTCCTTCTTCCGTCGCATCCTTTCTGCGTCGGTCTCGCTCTTCTTCGTTGGGCGGAGGCACTTTTATTTCCCTTTATCGTTTATTATGAGTGGTACGTTACCCGCCGACGCGCTCGTCCTCGAAAAAGACGCGCAAGAAGGTGTCGACGCGGGTTCTTTTTTTCCTCCTCTCGCGCCGGTCTCCCTCCAGCTTCCATCGAACATTCTCCTTTTGCGGCGCCGCTGCCGTGGAAAAGTCGAAAATTCAGGTTGAGGACGTTGGGGACCAACTGATCGATATTGCTAGTCGATATTGTACTTATGTTGGCTTGCTTGTCTCGTTCCATTTTGGATACGGTATCTCTTACTGCGTATTCTTCTTTCTCGTATCTTTCGTATTGTATTCGGTAAATCGCTGTATTTTCGATGTGGATTAGCAATAATGTTTAAGTAGTATTCAATTTTAATTCAAAATGTGCTTACATACATTTATTAATACTCGTAAGCTTTAGAAGACAAACCTGAGATTTAAAATGGTCAAAAACAGCGTCTATGTAGAAGATGCACTTCCTCGTACTTTCTGCAGTTTTCTAATACTAAACTGAAAAATTAACTATGAGATCCTTAACACACAAAACTAAAAATTGCAAAATTTATTTTTAAATTGTTGTGCTATATTAATTTCTTACATTAATTTGTTTTTAAAAATTAAATTTTGTTTCTACATAGTAGTGCGTCAATTTACATGCCCGTCATTTTAATGGTCATAACTTATCATTATCACTTACATTAAATTGAATAACTGTGTTTGTATGTATGAATAATATCAGGAAAAGGTAAAATTATCGTGAAATTTGTGATTGTAATATTTATTTAATGACGTATAAGAATAGAGTCGCAAAACACGAATGTTACACGCACACACATATATACGTTCAAATGTTGTGATAACTATTATCATTATTACGCATAGCGTGTAATGTCATGCGAAAGCGTACTTTAACTCCATGCGTTATCATTAAGCTGGATAAACAAAACGTGTTGTAGTCTGCAAATCTGTCAAGCCGTCATGGAGCTGTAGCGCACGCATTACTTCATTTAAGTCACTTTACTACGCCCCAAGTTTATGTACATTTTCTTTCCACCGTCTCTCGCCGGCGAGCCTCTTCTAGCAGGAAGTTCAAGGTGGGAAATTCATACGCTTGGGCAAAACTGTCTTCACCCATACGTCATTGAGAATTCTCCCCCGCCGCGCTTCATATTGCAGAAAGAATCTCGCGCGCGCGCGAAATAAATCGAGTTTTGGAACGCGAGTACGCGGCGAAAGGGGCAAAGGGGACAGGATCTTATTGAAGATAGGTGTGTGCTTAGTGGACGAGCGCGATTTATCCGCTATTTCTCACGAGATTTATCTACCCATTCTTTAATCCTTCTCCAACCCGCTCCGCCCACCATGCCACGCCGAGAAACTTCCACTATCTTTTTTTAATCGACTTCAAACTATTTTTTTCTCGCACCACCCTTTGTGCTAGGCGGAGGTTCTTCGCGCGCGCATTTTCGATAAATCGAAGTCGCAGGGATGGAAGCGAATAGAAGAGAAAGCGAGAGGGTGGATCTCATCTTATTGCGGACATATAAACGCTCAGAACGTGTGCGACTCTTCCGCCATTTCTCGCGAGACTTTCTATCGTCTCTTTAATTCTTTCGTCGACTATTGAAAATAAAATCGAATCGAGAACGGCGCGCATACGAGCTAACCAGACGGATTTTATCGCACGTCACACGCTTCAGCGAAGATTTCGTGCGTACCGTAAACTGAGCTTAATCCATTCATGCATTTTCTCTCCGCGAGATAATACCATTTTGATTCTTTGCGAACGGAATATAGAGATATATAAAAAGGACTTGAATTCTTGCCAAAATTTTTTTTCTTCTTTTTATTGAAATTATCTAGATCTTCTAAAATATAATATAAAATTTAAAGTTTAATATACATATATGACGTACAATAACGCAAAAAATTTTCATTATATTTTCTTGTATTACATTATAAATTTTATAACATTGATAAAGCAAAGCTTATCAGTCTGACGTTTAGAACGGAAATTTTAGCAACGCGCCAACTAATCGATATGCTTTTGTAAATTTCTGGGAGAGTGGGCCATGTTGAGGGATGGCTGAAGTTTGTGTAGACGAGAAAAGAGCTCGTCACGGACAGGCAAGTGCAGAACAATTCCCGTCGTCCTCATTTTATCGGTCGATCTACCCTCGCTTTAATTCCACCGGTACGACAGCGCACGTCCTGTCTTACGAGATGGGAATCTTTTATTTACACACGTCACGGTTGCGAGGTTTTATTTTTACATCAAAAATTTCTCCCGCCCTTATATCCTCGCGGAGGATTTTGCGCTCGCGCGCGAGATAAGGGGACTCGGGGTGCCAGCCAGCTTATGTGAGAAGAGAGGGGTGCTCTCTTATTGCGGATAGGTAGGTGCTTAGTGGACGGGCGCGATTTATCCGTTCTTTCCGCCGAGATTTATCCGCCCTTTCTTTAACAACCCCCGTCCGCCTTTCCTTACGCCCTTCGCCTATCGTCGGGGGCGCAATACGTCTGGCGCGATAAGTGAGTACGCGCTCCGATAGTAATAAGTTCCCGCAACTCTCTCGAACGAAGGAAGTCGAGCTGAACTCGCGAAACTTCTGTCCGTGCGTGCGTATCTTATTAACGTTTCTGGCGACGTTCACTCTTTCGTCTCGTGGTCCAAAAAGCGCGAGATAGGTCTTTTACAGGAGTGGCGCGCAGGTGCTCTTCGCAATTAACCCAGCAGGATGCTTTAAATTCTCGCCAAATTACCGGACCGTAAATTTCGCGTCACATACAAGCCGACCGCTCGCTTACTTCCAGCTTCCTCTCTATTGTGCTGGAAGATGCGAAGTCTTTGCCGAATCCAAAGTTTTCACAAGCGGAGCCAATCATCTATGGAAAAATCTATATCTATCAAATCTCGCGCGAAACTTCAAAATTATTAAACATTCTTCCCGGAGATCTCCAAGTTGCCTCAAAACAACATTTTAAGTGTGCGCTTCTTTCTACGTGCTTCAGTAAGTTAAGCCGAGCGTTTCTTCTTTGCCTTTTCTATCTCTTTCGCACACACACACACACACACACGCGCGCGCGCGAAATATTCTCTTAAAACTTTATGAAATGTAGCGATTCTTAATCCTTCCAAACATTGTTAATATTGATTTTTTTCTCGCCACGTGTATATAGTTACAAAAAATATGGATATTGATAAATCTTTATATGAATAAGTTATTAAAAACAAGATATAAAAAGATAATACCGATAATAAGATTCTTATTATTTCTCCTTATTCTAAAAATTCTATATGTCTTCAAGCAAATAGAATTTAACAGGCGTTAAAAGAAAAGAAAACAGAATATATGACTGCTAAAAACTAGCAGGAAGTGATAGCGTAAAATTTTCGTTGGTACAGTATTTTTTCCCAAATTTATTGATGCTACAGTATTCATAAGGCAACGGGGCACATGTCCTAAGAGACGTTGTCCTCGATGCCAATAAATTCTCCTCTTCCTGTCACTACTGACTATCTGGTCCTTAACCGTCGTACTCTAACCCGCGGCCTTCGAGATAAAAGTCGATCCGTAAGTGCGAAAGCGAGCAAACACTTCGCTCATCGTCCGTAGATTTATCATTTTGCTCGGCGGACCGACGTGAATCGTGATGGGTTTGCCGAACAGACAGGGAGTAAGAATGAAAGGGTGAGCCGATGTGGTGAAGGTGGAGGGAGATGTGTGTGCGGTCAGAGGTAGACTATGGGAAAGAAAAAGTCGAGCGTGACGTGCGGCTGGTTATAAGACCGATATATGCGAGGAGGAACGGGACACGACGCGGCATCGTTGCCCATCAAGATTGAAGAGAAATAGAGGAAAGGAGTTCAAGATTAATGACGAGCCGTCGGCGATTCGAATTTCGTGGTAATAGGATAGCGCGGATATTTTAAGGATAACCCAAGAGACACGTTCCTGAGTACATCCATCCCTGACGCAGGCGCCCCTATACCGCCCCACCCAGTTACAAGAATCCTCACCGACGCTTCGCCGTCACCACCATCACCACCACCATCACCAGCGTCGCCGACGTCGGTGTGTGCACGTGGCTATGAGCGTCGCTTTCAAGAGAGGCGAACCAGCGAAACGGTGAAAGCACGAGAGCTTCGCGCCGTTTGCACTTCGCGTTATTACCGGCAGTCTTTTTTTCACTACGGGGTGGGCCCGCGACTTATATGTCTTGTTTTGATTTTTTGCTATCCTGAGAAAAAAACTGTACGGTATTGTGAAACGTTGTCTTCCTGGTCGAGCAATATCGATCTAAAGTATCGATGGCGCATACCGACTGATTGAGAAAATTAAACGCGGAGAAGAAAGCCGTTATACGGCGCCATATGGTTGTGGCAAGTTAAAGAAAATGCTGCTTCCAGAATTCTTTTTCTTGGGAATATACAGCACAATGTACAAAACGAATTTAGATGAAAGCAAGAAATTTACCAACTGATTCCTTGTGCTACTAACGCTTTAATTATAAAAAGAATATTATGATGTCACACATATTTTTAGATTTGAAAAAGTTGTTCCTGTAAAAACATTCTTCGAAGATCTGATATATATTTTTATTAGATTAACAAACCAAATTTTTAAAAATTGTTATAAAATTTGTATCTTTTATCTAAAATTAAAATAAATGTTAAACTAGCCTGTGAGGAAATATTATAAAAGTAAACAATTCACATATTCATATTGCGCCGCAATTATAATTCTTTCTTAATTTGCAATCTTATATTGAGGCTCGATATAATGTTTTGTGATAGATTTCCGCATAATTCTCCAATTATTCGAAATGATTGTAATCATGTGTGTTATAATCAGCAAACTATATTTTTAGAATCTCCAGAAATCCCTCCAAGTATAAGGGTCGTTCAAATGAAACATAGGCTGATGTATATGTGACAGAATATATTTTAGTATTAAATTACCCATACGCTTACCAAATACGTTCATTCGTCCGCTACATAACTACTGAGCCTAAAAGTAGTTATCCCCGTTGTTTAGGCAGCGGTCCCAATGGCTGCAAGTTTCTGTATACCCGCCACAAAGAAGCTCGCACCTCCTTACAGACCGGATCTTTCCTCCTGCGATTATCACATCTTTGGGCCACTGAAAAAGACTTTAAAGGGGCGTCGTTTCACCTTCGATCGAGAGATCCGTGATGCGGTGGAAGAGTGGTTCCGACTGCGAACAGCGAGCTTCTTTGCAGCGGGTATTAAGAAACTTGCAGGTCGTTGGGATCGCTGCCTAAACAGCGGGGGTGACTATTTTATTTGGTAACAGAATGGGTGATTTGATAATAAAATATATTTTGTCACATATATATCAGTCTATGTTTCATTTGAACGACCGTTATAATATAAATTAATTGTTACATGTTACACGCTGATTAAAGCGAGAAGGATATCTTTAATCCTACCCAAGGAGAACAGAAAAGTCAAAATAATGTCAATTTGACATCATATTGACCAAATTTATGTCATTTTTTGGTCATGATTGAAATCTCGATCTCGGATGAATTTATATTGACTCCTTTTTTATTAGATATATCTTTTTAATTTTTAGATCGAGATTTCAATCATGACCAAAAAAAGACATAAATTTTTGGATAGTTTATTTGTGAAAAATAACACAGGACCACAAATTTTTTTTTAATTGACACAAACTAGACCACGTGTACTATACGTATTTTGGGTCGCTGAAGTCGAATCCGTTGGCTGTTTTTGTCCACCACGTCTAAGTTTTTTGTAAATTGCAAAGAAATGTAATAAATCACTTAAAATTTTTAACCATAACCGACACAACAAATTCCTTTTAAGGGTTAAAAGTCTTAACAATGTGCTTAATTTTGATTGCAATAAAACTTCTCCAACATGTCACATACTGTAGTTATAATATGCCAAAATTCACTAAAATAGCCCTTTTTTGCAACTTTAACTGCAATTAACTCAAAATTGTGACGTGATAGAGCAATTTGGCCAGCGGCATTGTTTTTTCCGACCCAAAATATATAAGAATCACCTATTCTGATCCCAGTTGATTTTCACAAATTTCTTTTTGTGGTCCTGTGTAATTTGCAACACAGAAGATTGATGTAAGAAAAGCACAAAGAAAGAGAAATCAGTCGCAAAAAATGAAATTTCTCTATGTCTAATGTGTGGAACATGTATTATTTTGTTTAGGAAATGCGTGCGTCCACACAGCATTATTATAAATATCCAAGATGAGAATGATGAAAAAATAGTTATTATAATCGGACAATAGGGACGCCCTTGTACACGTTCGTTGAAGAGCGTATGCGTGTATGCGTTCATATACGCATGTGTGAAGAGCACGTCAGTGAAACAGGGGTGGAATCTCGCGAAATATCGTGCAAAAACTTGAAAGCCAACGGGGCGAGAGATAGATATTTATAGGCAACATTTTTTAACACTTTGTCGTAGCGTGATGTGTATACGAATTCATTTATTATAATACGTTTAATGTTACTTAAAATTTTCCAGCCATATACAGTAATGTAAATTAACATTAACTGAAATGGCCCAAAATCGAATATAAAATATATTATCTAATTTCGATCAATTCTACTTACATGCAATCGCAATTTTGTATGACTTTCGCAATTCTACATGACGGTAATTTCTGCTCACAAAAATATTTTTTGTTGAAACTGAAGAAGTTACTAAAAATAATGATATTGTATAAAATATTTGCTTAAAAAGAATCGAGTTAAAATTGATAAAAATGTGTATAAGATAAACAATGGCTAAATATAATAGATGCAGGATACTCTGTGTACATTTACAAAATATGGAATAATGCGAAAAAATCGATTAAAAGGTCCTGTTTATGAATAAATTTCCGTCGCTGGGAATATAGACCCTGTTATAACATCTTGTTCCGTTCGCTGATTTTATGGATATCCTTCTAACGGCATTTGCTCCTTCTAGTCACTTAATCGAGTTGCTCGAGCTATACTTTTTGTCGGATATATACACCTCTTCCCAAGTCAAAATGGGGATTGGCGTTTAGTTAACTGAAGGTGCTGCTGGCAATATAATTCTGTTCCGAATAATAAGATGTAGAATGTTTGGAAATTGGATGCAAATAAAGCACCGGCAAACCGTATATTTATTGATTGATGGATGTATCAGTTTTATATTATGATCTTATTCAAAGTGATTTATCAATTAATTAAGCACAAATTTATTTTCAAGAGAATTTTAATATTTAGATTTTTAAACAGAATTTTGATATTCAAAACTTAGTTATCAATATTAGTTATTACATAGAGCATAAGCGCAAATTTATTACCATTTACTTCCTTTTTATTTCCTACTACGTATATAACGTCTATTATGCATTTTATGACGCATTCGTGTTCCCCATTAAATTTTTTCACTCAGTATTGTACTATTCAATAGCGTAGAGAAATATATGACTATCCGATTGTCCAGTGACCATTCCTGAAAAAAGGATATCGAGATTATTTGAACTCTTTTAATAAAAGGATCTTTTTGTAAAAAGATCGGATAAACACATAAACGATAGCATTTTTCCGCAGCAACTTTTTAAAGAAAGTACTTCGGTCTTCTTCATTCTTCCCAGGATCCTTTCTAATAAAGATAATAGATTATTATCAAGTAAAAATGAAATATAGATTACGTCTCAACAATTTTTATAGTGACAATAAAATTCACAAGAATGCAAAACATTTTACTTTAAAACATTATATTATAAATCACGTACATATTAAATTAACATAATCTTAGTAAATTTTAGTAAAAACTTTCTTAGAAGAAGCGAAGTCGACTAGTTTGACTAAATATAACACGTCAAGCTGATATACGAGTAGGTAAGTTGGGCTATATAAGGCGTAGTAGATTAAACCAACCAAGATTATATTAAGTTACGTTACGCTAGATTCAAAATTATGTATTTTAATTTAATTAAAACCGTTCCTCTCCTCTCTTTGTGTAGTAATAATTAGTATAAATGGCATTTTATTTAACATATTGAAGGGGTTCTTTGAGACTTTTATGAGATGCAAACAACTAATCAGAATAAACGCGTTAAGTATTTACCCTATATGCATATAGAATATGAGCGCGAGACGGGGTCGATTGATGTTTTAATTATCGGACCGTTCCAAAATTGATATGCAAATCGAGTGTTTGAGATACTGCTTTCATATAGGACGGTGTCTCTAATAATGTGCATCCGCGGGATGGCGTGCCATTGATTTTAAAAAGTTCTCACAAGCATCCTTTTCTTCCAAATATTTACCTATCTTTGTGCGGGATCAGGCCATCTTAGATTAACGAGAGGATTGGAAGGTTAAATAGAAACCGATACCGACGAACGACGGTGAGAATCAATGTTTTAATTAACAGACGTGAATCGACAAGCTTTTAATTAAGCGAAACACTGTGCAAATGGAGTAGATACTCCGGAGTTTCTTCAAAAAGTTGAAGAAAAAAGGTCAAGAAAAGTAGTTGACTATATGTGCTCCATTCGATAGAAGATTAACTCATCTTAAGATGATATCGCCTCGTGGATAATTAAATTAATTTTTCCGGATTACTAATGGTAAAATAACAAAAATATATTTTTGAGATAATTTAGTGCGCATTGATTATGTTGAATTATTATAACTTTAGTATTATTTTCATTTTATGTCAAATAAACTCATGATACGACCGTCATTTGTATTTGTAATTATAATTTTATATTAATATAATTTTATAATTATTAACTTATAATTAAACAATATTGCATTTATTCAATAATCTTTATTATCGTTATTCAACTTTAAATTTGCTTATACAAATTTTGTTTTATTTATTATATATCTATTATTAAAAATTACCACTGTTTTATTATTCTAAATTTATTAACAAATATAAATATAAGAATAAGCTAATGTCGGATCTTGGTGCTTAAATATTTATGTGCCGAACGACGCTTAAAACTTTTTGGAGGGTGCTCAGGACAATGACCTTGACATATGTTGTCAAAGTCAAGACGATTCGATCTGGCTGTGCTATTCTAAATAATTACCAAATTGTCAAATATAAATTCACTGACCTATTCTCATATTTATATTTGACAATTTCGTCCTAATCTCACTTATTATTGTGTTATTAAGTTTTGCTATACTTTACATATAACGTTATATAAAATATTATATGATGTAAAATATTATATTAGTATATAAGATATTATTTCAATAAATGGAAAAATATTCTGTGCATTATTTAAAAGTGATATGTGAGTGTTATTAAATAAATTTAGAATTAACTTTAACATATTTTTTATGTTACCATATAGATGACTTTAACATTGTGATTTTATTCGTACTTAAATAACTTTTACAATATTGCATAATTTTTTGCATTTTCATTTCTAATTTGTCGTGGACTGAGTCTGAAAATTATTCTCGAATTCTTGAAATTGTTAGTCATACCAACATCTCGGTTGCAATGCCAGCCAGCCCTTCGTCTTTCTAAACATTCTCGAATTTCCAAAAGTACTTTAAAATTAATCTGCACGAGTGCGTCTTATGCAGTCGTATTATAATTGGAGGAAATATCTAAGATATTATTATCTTGAATTAATCATCGAATTTCATTAAATACATATCATGTTATCCATTGATCTGTTACATTTTAATAAAAAGATAAGAGATACATAATAATGGATTATATTGTTATGACAAATGAAACTTTGTCGTCTGAATAAATGTTCTGGCATGGATAATTGTCGATGTAAGTCACGTATCTACTACAGTAGAGAAACGGTAGAGAAACATTTAGAGTCCATAATTATAATTACTCGATGATAATCTTCCTTACCAAGTATGCGAGAAGAAACTTCGTAAACTTGTTACCGTAAGGCGGTCCGAAGCGCCTTAGGACAGATTTGTCATTTGTGTGTGGTTTAATTAGGATTTCTAACGAGTTTATATAACAAACACGCTAGAAATTACATATTTTGACACAAAATTCTCCATGATGTATTGTAAACATCAAAGTTGTCTTTTTCTTCCCTTTTCTCTTTCTCATAAAACTCGTTAACAGCAGCTATTTATCAATGTCGCAAAAATCTTCGCACAATGCGGAAAAAGAAAGAAGAGAAAAATTACGTCGCAATGAATTCATCCTGCTTTGATATTATATTTACCCGTGAAAACAACGCGCGATCGATCTCCATTTCCACCCTCAAAACGATATCACGTTTTCATTCGCCAATTCACCTCGCAATTATGAAGCTTCCCGGGAGCAGCCATTTCTTATCGTACCTGTGGGCAAAATGGGTGCTCGTTGAGAACGGGGGTATTATTTTCAGTTTACTGCGAGTACATACGCGCATTTGTATTTATTAAGCGGTCGCTCGACTTATCGCACGGATTCACCCCAAAGTAGAGCCGGCACTTTACAAAATGTGCGCGCGGTACAATACAGCTGACTAAAAGTACGAGTAACTGTGAAAGAGTCTCTATCTCAGTCTTCTTTTCTCCTCGCAATGGTCAGTATTATTATGTATTTCTTTAAAGTTGAAACTCGTGATTTGTTCCGCGTATAATTCAAACTTGTCTATTTCTTACTACTTTTTTCTAGATTTTTGTATTTATCATATATTCTTGTTTTAGTCATGGACCTTACAGAACGAAAGGATAAATCGCAATGACATTTTTCATGGCGAGATTAATCCAAGATTTGCATACTACGGCTAATTGAGTTAATTCAAGACTTTGTGGTTTAGAATACGTATTACATGATTAAATCTAGCTATTATTTTAAATAGGTATAGATATATCTACATATAAATATTATAATTAATATACAACTATAATAGTATATCGTATAATTATTTTATTGCATAATTCAGCATTTCAAAATAAATAATAATGTTTTCTTATGATAAAAATAAAAGAGCAATCTATTTTACAGCAAACCTATTCTAAGATTATTATTTCAAATCTCAATATTGCTCACCACATTCTCTCTCTCTCTCTCTCTCTCCTTCTCCTTTTTCTCTCTTTATTACTTGTTATTAGATAACGTATAAATGGCGGAACTCTCCAGATTCCGAGGAGGTTCTAATGATACAATTCTGAAAATTTCCGCCATAAATGGTTAAACCTGCCGTGATTTACCCTACCATCCATAACGGATTACAGAATTCGAGGGTTTCGCGAAATATAGTTTGAAAAGCACTCTATCCCGTGGAGTTAGAAGCATTCTACCCTCCTTTGTACATCTAACGCGTAACGGTTATTGGCGACACAACGCGCGGGAATTGAGTCAAATGCTCACGTGATGCTCCCCGAGGTTTTCATTTACCACCATTTATTGCGCTAAGCGGTGTAATTAGTGTCCGGTCCTCTTGAGACTGCTTTAATTGCAAAGCGGGACAGTCGCTCGATATCGACGGACAAAACAAGAGAGCATGACGACGAATTATATTTTTTACCGTGTGAAAACCTCGGCTAACTGTGCGATTATTTCTGCAAGGATTCAACGGTTTGTGCGTTATATCTTTTTCCAAACTCAATGACTGGACGGTAGACGAGCAATACGGTGTCGTGTAGAAGAAAGTCAAATTGATTACGATGAACGTATGTGATGTATAACTGACAACGATTAGCTGTATCTACTACATTTTTGCTATAAGCGCTTTTCAACTGATGTGGCGCATTACAGATATGTTGCAATATCGATACTTCTAACTTTTTTACAGTGAGACTTTTTTTCTAACTTTTTTACTTATCATAATTGCTTATATACCTGAAAAGTGGAAGGATGTAAGAATTTTTTTGCGAAAGTCCAGAATTCCTGATGTGCATCTTAAAAATTAAATTAGAATAAATATACGGATAAGTTCCGGATAAATATTAATTTCAAATATTCGTTTCTGATAATTGAATTTTAAGAGAAAAGCAATTTGTATTATATATTTGGTCTCTTAAACGATACAACGTTTAAATATTTAATATTTTCTTTTATCTTTATACCAGAAATATTTAGGTGCCTGTTTTTGTGATTCACCTTATAGAATAGATGTAAATTTTAACTTTTAACATATCTTTACAGTCAACACATTTTCACGTTCTTGAATAATTTATCGTCACATTAAAAGTTTTATTCGAGGAATTTATTTATAATTTATTATAAACAAATATATACTAATTAATCTTATTTCAACGAAATATCATAATTTATCATTTTAGTATTAAAAATTTTATTTTCAATTTTCTTAAGAGCTTCCTACTTAATAAGATACGCTATAGTAGCGTAGGGACAGTACCGTAATTCCCCAATGGCTCGTAATCTACCTCGAAACAGTAGCTCCTAGGCTAATGACCATAGTTTGATCTAGTCGATAAGAGCTTCGAGTCGCTTTTAGGCTACTCCTATTTAAATTTTTAACGATATTCTTGGATGCTTCTCATTATTATACATTTACTTCGCGCGCAGTTTTTCGTAAATCATTCTAAATTATATTATATATATAACATTTAAACTTACATTTTGTATTTTGAATTTAATATTAATTTGTTCTCAAAATTTCAAGACGCCAATACTTAAATATTTTGATGTTTAATAATAAAAATTGGAAATTACTTAAGAAAACATCGTAATAAAAAATATTTGCTGAGCAGCAATTTTGATTGAAAGTTGTTGAAAAATTCTTCAATACAGGAGAGAGACGATTCTATATAAGTAATCATATTATTTCCGGACAAATAAAAAGAGGAAAAACATCTACCAAATTACGTATTAAAGTCAAATAAAGTATTAAGAGATGTAAGAAGCGTAAAATTTTGAAAAAGTGCCGATTATATCGCGCTCCCTATCTTGATCTATGACTTGAGGAAAAGTACAATGAGAACCAAGCTTGAAAAACGAAACGAGCTTTCACCTGCTCGTCTATTGTTTTGCATCATATTTAACAAGGTTTAAATTGCTTTCCATCGTGTACAGCACGTGTCCGTCAGAATCAATTCGATCTCTGTTTGCGGTACAAACACGGAGTGCGGCAGTTCCGCAATTCCGGCGCAACAGATAATATCGTAGATATGGCGTGCGGAAACATGAGTATATTCGTTTGTAACATCGATCATCCCTCCCTCTTTTTTTTAATCGAAATAAAAATCATTTCTATGCGTACCTTTCGCACGGACGATATTTGAAGTTATGAGGCTGCTATGTTTCTGTTTTTTTCGATAGGCGTTATCCACACACGCGTTGTATTCGCGCTTAATCGCGTCAATTAACTTTGATTATCTACGAAAAATGTGGAAAAACATGATCGAGTGGAAAACCGTATCTTCTCATATTCTTTGCAGCCAACAGTAGGCTTTTCAAACAAAATCTCGGTTATTGTCCTGGTATCGCGATCTATACGGTTTCTATTTGCAAGCGAAATATACGGATATCATTGGTGTACGATATTCCTGTTAGAGATAATGTTGCAGACATCTTGTAATAGAATACGAGCGGAAATGTTTGCGGAACGTTTTCCGGATAATGCGACACACAGCGATATATTAATCGGATACTGCGCTTTGCCCGAAACTGTAAGGATGCTCGTGCGATTTCCGATGTGTTTGCACATCTGATTATTCGCAACATTACGGCTTAGACTATAAAATTTTCTCAACGCATATGTGATTAATTCTTTGCACATTTTAATATTGACCATGTAATAAAATAAAATCCTGTTTAAAAACGAAATTTATATGAAATATTAAATAGAAAATAAATTATTTTTATTTACTTTTATCTTCGATAATTGTTTAGTTATACACATAATTGTTTATAAAAAAAACATAATAAAGTTATGAGATAATCATTTTGTTAAATGTAAAATTCTATATGAAATTTCATCAATGTATAATTTTTTAATAATTATTAAAACGAAATACAAGAATATAGCGTAATAATCGTAGTGATGTGCACTGCTTTTTTTCGCTGTATTCCAGTAAACAAGAAACATCGCAGAACGCAGTTACATAAAATTAATATTGACGTAACCATTCAACCTTATTCTTTCACATTTTTCTCCATTTGTTGTACATACATAGAATTTAACCCAGATCGAATAACGTAAATTGAAATCCATTTTCCAATGTCTTTCCATAGAGTGAACCTGAACTCACTCATACCAATCATTTCACAAAAAGGCTTGATCGATAAGAATTCTATCATAACTCCTAATTTAATTTTCTCTTCTCCGCCATTTGACACATAAAATGTCATAACTTTAACATATAATGAATAGAACTATTAGCAATATTTCTACATCTCTAACTGTAGAAAATAGTTTAGCGTTTCAAAATATTTTTTTCCCGACATGCGTAATAATTCTCTTTCTCATTATGATTCTTTAATAAGTATGTTACAATATTTGGAGAATATTCTTCGGAGATTTAAAATTATGAATATCACGCATGTTTTAACCCTCATCCGTCCCTTGTGTCAATTTGACACATTTTTCTCAGGAAAAGTTGTGTTATTTTGTCATATCTAGATAAATTATTAACTACATTCAATATTATTCAATAAAAGATTTTTCAAAGTTAACTTATTTAATCTTTTCATTATACTGATTTTATTCTATTGTGTCAAATTGACTCACAAGGGAGAAATTAAGTTGAGAAAATAAGGGACGGTGAGGGTTAAAAAATGAGTCCATATATTCAAATATTCATTGAAAATAGTATTTCATCAGTTATCGCGTATATTTTGCTATTATTTTAGAGATGTTACGGTGAACTCGCACACATATTCATAAGATTCATTACGAAAACCGCATTCTCGCGATACGAAATATCACACGCAAGCTGCTGCACTGTTACGTCACAACTAATTAACGCCACAAACGCAACAAGTACCTCTTTCCGTTTCCACCCTTATTTCAGTTCTCATAAATTCGAGGCCGTAATCGGTTCCTCGAGGGATGCGAAAGCACGAAATTGCTCTCTAAAATGAGCGGCAAATTGTGACGCCAAAATTGAGTTTTAGCTCCGGGTTAATGTGTCATTATCGGCGCTATCGAGACCGGTCCTTCGAGAACAAAAAGCTTTTCCCTTCCCCCTCCCATAGTGACAAGAGGCACTTGCCAGTACGCATATGCAAAGTATATTTTGAAAGTATATTTGAACTTGGATGTCGTTCACAGACTGTTCGAGAAAATCACTTCACGTACTCAAACGCATTATTTCTCAAATCCTAGCTGTGTTAATATTTGTCGTAAAAAATGTTTTCAATTCGTTTTCAATTTTGAGGTAAAACTTTTTTGAAAAGGATTTAATACGTGATATATCTCCGTGAATATCGCTGTATCCGTTATTGCTAAATTCAGTTGCGTCACATATCTCCAGGGACTGGAACTAATACAGCGGCCATTAATCTCGGTTACTAGCTATTCTTTTACTCTCCCATTAAAATGAACAAACACCATATAATATCAAAATTGGGACCAGTAGCAAGGTGGAAAGGCCGCTTTTTCAGTCATACGTCCGTTTAAACGAGTATAACACGGTTCGCAAACAATGGCCGCGGTTTATGTAAGCTACACCCTGCAAAACGGCGCGCATCCGATACGCATACCCAGCGCGGCTGTACTCAGCCCTTAATTTATGGCGGCTTAATGCCAAACAAATAAACTGGCAAATTTACTTCCGGCATGCACGGCAGTCATGGTCACCGTTGGGATAAACATCCCCTTTTATTAGTTCTCGTGCTCATCGTGGAGAAAATGCAGACGGGGGAATGGAGTGGTTACCTTCCCCTCTGGATCGGTGGCGAGCAGAGCGGGAGGAAGGGATAAAACGCACTTTGCTTTTTCCCTTTTTGCCGGACGCTTTTTGTTGCGCGCGCCACGCTCGAAGGATTTATTGGTGCTGGGTTACCTGTCGGCCCTCTCTCTTCCTCCCGTGATAACCGCGCCCGGTAACTCCGGTAAGTTTCGGATTATTTCCCCTTTTTTGCGCGGGTCACGGTCGCTTTAAGCCCGACCGACTGATAAGGATTTGAAATATTCCGCGCACTGGGTCTCGATCATGTGCGATACACGAGAATCGCAATTATATTGCGAAGACCGATGTTGCTAACAATAAATCACGGGTGGAATAGGGTGCATATCATTAACCCAATTTTTTTTGTTCCTCCCTAGGTCCTTTTTTCCTCTTGTTGCAATAAGACGGAATATTAAAGAGCTCGGCCAAAAGGACTTAATATGAGATAATGTCTATAAAGACGGTTCACCTCATCCTTTCTGCTATTCTCCTTTTAGACGGCAGTCTCGAATTGGGCAACCTTCCAGGAGCCTGTTGGGCTGAGTTTTGGAAGTTTTACTCACCGGTGGAGGCGCGTGGAATGAAAGTATTGAGGTTGCGGGAAATGTAGAGGAGAATTGCGAGAAATCGATGAGACTTCTTGCGTCCGATCGGTGGCTCCAATTAGAAACTTTTTAGCATCACAAAAAACTGTCAATTTTTGATATTAATTATCTATGATTACTTTTTTTAAAAGATCGTGGAGTAAATGGCCGATTGAGGTTACACAGTGAAAGACGATATCTGTTATTCACAATATATATATGTACTACTTCTAAATTTATGAATACGTCACGATCATTATATTTATATTATTTCCGAAAATAGTGCTGTCACATTGCCGGCTGTGCCAGGTATAAATTGAGGCGTGAAAATTGAGCACGAAATCCAAAATAACTCGCTCGAAATGTGAACTGTGCGACGATAACTATCCGAAAATCTACAAAGGCTATGCCAAATCTACAAAGAAATTCAATGATGCAAATTTCCAATTCACCGACCAAATCAAGAAAAGCATATTACCTTAGCGCTCGATCAAACATTACGTATCTGCGATTTTCTGCAACTAACGTACTCTTACAAGCACCAGTTACAGAAAAGCAAAGTATATAGGTTTTAGAAAGAGCTGAGCAGAAAATGGCAAATCATAACTTCAAAATTTCTTCAAGGAATCGTCGAAAATTAAAGAGGCTCTACAGGTACTCTCTTCATCTCTCTAGTTGAGAGATGAAGAGAAAATCTTCAAATTCATCAATTCTAAGTATTCATAAAATATTTTCATGAATTTTGATGACGTTAGAGCTTATATTATACCCATATTAGTCAAAGCGAGGAATAATTAAAAATATCGTGTAAGTGCTTCTTTGACTCCGGCTTATACATGCGAGAAAATGTGGCAACGTCGCGAACTTGAGTCTCGCTGTTCTGCTCATATGACCGTGGTATTTTTCAAGTCACTGACTGTGTTTACTGTTTATAAATTTATAATGACTCCTCCAAGCCCGACCAATTCTTGGAGAAATAAGAATAGAATCTTGCATGGTATCAAAAGAGGAAAATTCGCAAAAAAACAAGTTGTTCTTCGAATGGAAAATGCCCAAAAATCATTGGCAGATAAAAGGTTATGTGAGGTTAGTAATATTTTCAACTTTGATTATACATGTGAAAGTTATTTACATTACTA
>NJRQ01000563.1:13798-27996 GCA_003063805.1 Aphaenogaster ashmeadi
CCCTTATTGGCGATCCGCCGAGCATGGCGGAAGCGGAACCAATCGCGGATTCGCGGCGGCGAGACGTGGCCGCGCGTGGCACGATCCCACACCACCCTCTATAGACTTATGTGCTTACAATCGCGAATATGTAGAATGAAAACAAAAGTGTCAAACAATTGTCAAATACACATGTATGTAGATCAGCCGTTCTGACCGGGAACCGCGATAACGTAATTTCAGCAGTAAGATGGCCGAGAATGAATTTGTAACCGACAGTGACGAATGTCTCGTCACGGAGGCTATTAATTTAGATATCGAAGAGGTATATATTTATCTTTGCAACTGCGATCGCCTGTGCAACAATATTGTAAAACGTATATAACGTGTATACGCAACGCAATCGTCGTCTTGTTGAGCGAATAACGCTATGTCACTTGCCACTTGTATTTCTAATTCATATCCTTTTCGCCTGTAACGACCTTATTGTTATAATTTAATTGTAACTTACCGGGATTGTTCTGGGAGCCTATTCTGTAATTCTCAACGACAGTGTTGTTATATTGTCATTGCACAGGTACAATATATGATAAAAAAGCTGTGCAACGATAACATACCGATGATGACACTGTTGTTAAAAGTTACAGAATAGGCTCCCTGAAACCTGATAACAGTATTCATGCCGCATTCCTTCTAGTTAGATAACACGGAATATGCCATACCGATCGTGGAAGAATTACCCACCTTAGAAAGTATACTAATGGAGCCCGATTACGAGTCGCTGTCAGAGACTGAGGACGACGTCGGTGTGCCGTTGGGCGAGAAACTCGGCAGCAGCGAGACTACCAGCATCGGCAGTCACCTGTCGCTGAATTCGTTAAATAAATCCTCTAAGACCGCTCAGAGACCGTCCTCGGGTGTTATCTTAAGGCATGTCATACTCAAAGGAATAACATCACAAATTGTATCGGCCAATGTGAGCAATTATTCCATTCATTATGCGCGAGATATTGGGAGGCGTATTCCTTCAAATTACAAATTTTTTAACAACTGTAATATGAGCATGTATAATAATCAAGCCTGAAATAGTCGTCATTGTTAAATATGGTTTACATAGGAAAGAGTCAACGCAGGTTTGGCTAGCGCAGTCGCAGCCGGGGGGAACATGCTAGTAATTGGTACCAGTCATGGTTTAATCCTGGGCTTTGACTCTTCGCAAACGTTGCGATGGTGCGATCAGGAGGCGAGACACCAAGGTTCCGTTTCTGCTCTTTGCTTCAATTACGATGGTAGCAGGGTGCTGGCTGGTTTCGTCAGAGGACATATCTTGATGTTGGATAGCAGTAATGGAAAAGTTTTAAGGGTTCTTACTGACGTACATCCGCTCGACACTGCTGTGTTACACGTTAAGGTAAAACCATCGATTCTCTCGCACAGACCTAATATATATGTATATACTATTATTGTATTTTGAATCTGTCTGTCAGATCGACAGTTTTGAACCAGCCACTTCAGTTTACAGATTCGCCAAAAATAGCCTTGTGCAGCGACAGCGGTGGCTCGGTGTTCGAACTGAATTTCACTAGAGTGATGGGCGTACGAGGTTGCGACAGTAGATGTTTGTTTAGTGGCTCCAAGGGAGAAGTGTGCACTCTGGAGCCGTTGCTGTTGAATCATTTGCCGTCGCATCCACTAAAAAATTATACATTAGTAGCAATGGCGACATTATCGAAGGTTGTTCCTCGTAACAGATTAAAAAACGTAACGTCGATTAAATGTATATAACGTTTATTTTATTTCGTAGGTAATTGTAGTCTGCATAAGACCACGAATGCGCGTTGTATTGAGTCACCCGTTGACCGGTGCCCCGATAGCACCACCACAACTGTCTTGGCAACTAGTTGTCATACAAACGGCTGACGGCTCCCGCGTGATCGATCCGGTATTGGCGCTCGCGAGGGACAACGTCGTGTATTTTTATCAAGTACTGGCATTTAATTGCATCATATTTTACCCAATTGTTCTCTCTTAAGAATACTAAAGAATACTACCTGTTGACAAGGTGTACACCGAAATTGGTACGCGGGTAAAACTATCCCCTCTTCGAAGGCTGATGTTACCGTACATGATAAGCAATTTGAGGTGGTTAAATCCGAGATCTCTCGTGGTGCTGGATGCTCAAGAGAAGTTGCATTTGTTAGACGTAAGAGCGCAGGATAATTTGGAGACGTTAGACATGAGTCGCGTTGGTATTTCTTATGCCTCTAGTCATTTTAAGGGATTGTCTACCGGCGGAAATGTTTCCAAGGTACGAGAAACGGTATGTCGAGAACAGAGGGAAGCGTATTTAGTATTACATTTGGAATATATTTTGCACAGGCGATGGCGTTAGCCGGTGAACGGGCGTGTTACAACACCGTTGTAGTCTTCGGTACGCAACTGTTGTTATTAGGTACAAAGAGTTTACACGTGATATGTATGAGAACATGGACTGAAAGATTGCAACATCTGATCATGCAGGTCAGTTTCAAGCAATGGAAAGTATCCGACTATAATAGCAAAAATGTTTTGTAAAAATTTATTTATTTATTGCATTTTAGAAACGTTTCTCTGAGGCGTTAGCGTTGGGCCTTTCCTTTTATCAAGACAAAGGCAAGGCAGTTATCGGCCTGCGAGGTTCTAAGCAACGTCGCAGGCAAATAGCGCGTGACAAAGTTTGCGAAGTATTGGTGCAGTATATGGACGAGTTAAATCAGTGTTTGGTAGATGAAAATATAGATTATGATACGATAGTACTCACTTGCGTTGATTACTGCATTCAACTGGAAAATCTAGATCTGCTGTTCGGAAAGTTGTGGGACATAGTTTTTGAGTCGGAAGGACTGAAAACCAGTTACTTGCACGCTCTCGAAGCTCCTCTGCTAGATGGAAGTCTGGCACCGAAACTGCCGCCACTGATCGCCCAACAATTGGTCACTCTTTACGATCAAGAAGACAAAATAGATTCGCTAGAAGCAATCGTGGTTCTGATCAATGTGGATTGCTTAGATATTCATCAAGTAAGCCTCAACATTCGCGAGTGTTCCCATGATGAAAAATAGACAGCTTCCGTTTTAAAAATAATGTTTACAACATTTATGATTTTAAAACGTACGTTTTAGGTAACGACAATCTGTCGTCAGCGAGGACTTTGGGAGGCGCTGATTTATCTCCAGACAACAGCGTTGGGCGATTTCACAGCGCCCATTCATCAATTGGTACCGGTACTTCAGAACTTCTTACAGGATCCAATAGCCGCTCTTTCTCGAGACTGTATAAAACTCGGCAACGCCATTCTAGTTTACACTAGCTGCTGTCTCGCTGGTCGCGGATTTCCCAAGGACGAGCTCCCCGAAGGTATGCCGCAGAAAGCGAAAGCGGACATACAGAGAGCCTTGTTATCCCAGCATTCCAGTTTGGCGAATGACATGGAGAGGCAGTATCCATACTTGAGAACGCTACTGCAATTCGACGCCAAGGGCTTCCTCGATGTTATAGCCATCGCCTTTCAGGAGCCAGAATTTACCTCCGAAATGGGCCTCCGGCATCGACAGCGGCTCATAGACATCTTGTTGAGTATTGTTATGCCGAATACGCCGCTTACTCCGAAAAGTATCGATTACATCACGACGGAGCAACAGTTCATGGTTCTCATATTCGTCGCAAACGAAGTGTCCGAAAGCACTGTTACGTTGGAGTCTAGTACGTTGAATAGAATGATAGATATATTGTGCATCGACTCGCACATAGAATTGACGAAGGACTTTAAGACCGAGAGAGAAAATGCTGTGTTGGGATTGCTGCATTCTAAAAAGTTGTGCAATATTTCTGATAATAGTTTATTAAATTTAGCAAATAGAGCGAGTTTGTAAGTACTTTCAATTGGCCTATAAATTTCTCTATGCTTTGTTCTTGTTAGTCTATCATATATACATTGCAATGCGTTATTACAACGTCTTTATGTTACAGCATAAGAGTTGCGGAGTTACTGTACAGTGCGCGAGAAGATTGGGTGGCCGTATGTAAATGCATGATCTTAGAGCCATTGAGGCATCATGACGTGTGGCCCTGGCTCGAACATTTGCCGGCCGCTTCATTAGATCAAGTTGTATCGGTTCACGCTTCAACTCTCGTGACGATCAACGCCAATCAGTTTGCCACGATTGTCGCAGCACGACTGCAGAACAAGATCGATGCAATACTGCAGAGTTTTACTGATAATTCGAGTTTGGAATATAAGCTGCTAGGAGCGTTGTATCAGGTCGCGCAATACAAGGAGGAGGATGTTTCTCTGGAATTAACAACTGAACACTTGGAGAGATATCTAGTGTTAATGTGCGAGTTGGATCCGGTACATGTAGTCGCTCACTTGCATGGACCACACGGATGTAGGCTGGACGAGGCGTTAAAAATCGTCCAGAGATGGAAATGTAAGGATGCAGAGGCGGTGATGTTGGAGAAGCTCGGTAATTACCAGGACGCGTTCGATCTTCTGCTGAAAGAGTTTGAAGATCGACTGGAGATGTACCGGCAAGATAGGGCTTCGGAGAGCGAGACGGTGCACGCTGCCATTCAGCTCGCGGGAATATGTAGGAGATCAGCGGGGAATCTCGATTGGATGCCCCTCGTGGAAGTCATGTTTCGATCGCATTCGGAGAACAACAGGCAGAAGACGGACATATTCAGCGGCAAATTGTTGAGATTAATTTTAGAATCGCTGAGCGGCACGTCGATACTGTCGAACATACTGGAGCAGATCTTGAGAAATCCATCAGCGACGAGCGGAACGATGGGTGACATACGGCAACTGCTGTCCGGAGTCCTCACTCAGTCGCGATACGAGCAAACTCTAGTCGAAACTACCGCGCGATTAGTGAGCTTAGAGCTTCACAAGGCTCTGGAAAAATCCTTGAGGTATCCCGGGAGTTCTAATGACATACGAGATATATTAGTTTTTAATAGAATGCGGAAATTCACAAAGCTTCACGATGAACCTCCTCGAATAGTTCAAGATGCAAGATTTTCTTGACAATGGCTGCTTTCCTTTTACGTTCATTTCCACCAATGTAGATTAACTTTAATCTCGGTTTAACTTATTCTTTATCTTTTTCTAGTTCTAAGGCCCAGTTCCACAACCTATTTTAACCAGAGTTTAACTCGTTATAGACCAATCCTGATTAGGTTTAACGAGTTAAACTTCGGTTAAAGCAAGTTGTGGAACCGGGCCTAAGAATTAGAAAGAGATAAAGAGCAAGTTAAACCGCGATTAAAGTTAATCTACATTGGTGGAAATGGACATTAGTGACACAAGTCAACACAGGTGTCGTCCTGTCTTTGTTATTCATTGAATGCCAAGGAAGATAGAATGACGTTTGTGCCGACTTGTGTCACTAAAAGGAAAGCAGCTAATGTCAATAATAGAGCAGAAGGGAAGGAAATTTCATCTAGATTAAGCAATGAAAAGCATGTGAAACGACGCGGGAAAGAGGTACATCGTGAAACGAAACTCGCAAACTTTCGCACTCTCATCTTTTCACATGCATATGTCAATTATATGCAGCGATTTTTTTATCACTCAGGGATGCCGGTAGAGCATGCGGCAACGTTTCCGTAACTTGCCCTGTGTGCAGACAGCCGTTGTCGCATTGTTCCGATCACGTGGTGGTCTTCGGCTGCGGTCATGGATATCACTCGACGTGTCTGGGCGAGCCTAAGTCGTGTTACAAATGCTTGAACACGAAAGGATGGGCGCCCGTCGCCACCAACGTTCCGCACGCTGTCCCGCAGCCCCCGCCGGTTAGTTGTAACAGCGATGTATCCTCGTTATCTTACGTCTCGAACACCACGTGGATATTCTACTTACCTCTCTGTTTTACAGAGAAAGAAACAGCTTCTTCCGCCAGAATTCCTACGTCACAAAGATCTCACGCTAAGACTGGCACCGTCCTGCTCTATTCCCGACCTCGAGGGCATTTTTTAAATCTAGTCTTCGACTATCGAGAACGATGATCGCGTTTGTGAGCGGTATGTAGTATCTTTAAGATACCAAAATGAACGTGTATGATGTACCGTACACATAATACGGATTAATCCATATGTTATGTAGTACCGACAAGAGATTAAGCTCCATTCCTTGAGATTTAATTTGTTCGATGCGCGTTGATGTTTATAACACGTTGCCAAATACAAGTTATTACTGAAATATAAAGTATTTATTATATATTGTTTATGTAACATTATATGTATCATTCTCTTCCGCTATAACGCGTGATTTTGTTTTACATCGTTTCCACGACCGTCATCGATGGAACATCCGTTCTGCGTTTTATTTTAATAATGAAAACTGGTTTCCTGGGCACGTTCTCCGCTAGAACGCGATACGGGTCCATGGGTTCATCGTCCAATAACTCACCGGTGAGAAGTTTCGCGACAATCGGAAAAACATCCAGTTTTGGACACTTCGATTTGTCAATCGGCGATATTTCAATGTTAGAGACGTATGCGTCTATAAAAGATTCTAGCTTAACAAGGAATGGATTCAACTTTAATATAGCTATGTATTGCTGTAACTGCAAATCGAAAAGGATCAATTAATTATAATTTTGCTTAAGGGGAAATTCTATAGGCATGTATATCCAGTCAGCAAAATGTTAATTTGCCTACAAATAACTGATCATATTCAGCAAATTGACATCAACTGTGTCCGCATTAAGCTTATGTTTTGCCGACAAAGCTTGCTGACATAATGTAAGAGCAAATTGTCGACAAAAACAGAGCAAAATTTGCCATCAGCAGATTTTGTTGTATATTTGCCACCAATCTGCTGACATTATTGAATATAACAGAATTTGCATCAAATTTGGTCTTTTTGTCGATAAAATTTGTAGCAAACATTTGATAAAATTTGTTTTCGACAGACTTGGCTGACTGGATACACATTTCGCAGATTTTTTTGTTACAACATGCAAAGGTGTATTAAATGGTGAAAGCGATACTCGTAGATACGTGCCTTATCATCGGATCTTTCGAGATTACGTAACAGATCTTCGATTTCGTTTAACAAAACGTAACACTTCGCGAGATATTCACGGCTGTATTTAGTCTCGTGAATGTGCAACAACTCCTTTGTTAAAGATCTCTCTCTCTTTATCTTTTCAAGGAGCAACGATAACGGTATCCCCGATAGTGTACGACTGCCCACTTGAATCTTGGAACATTTTTCAGAGACCTGTATAATTGATGCGTCAATCCTGTAAATACTTATACGAGAAATGCATAAATGTAAAATATATACAGAATACCTTTACCTGCTTATTGATAGAGCTCCATGAACCGACAATCCCGTTTACGAACTGCTTAAAGTCGCTCGCGGAAGTGTAATTCTCGGATAAATACAACAACGACTGGAGTTTATCTGTCAGTTTGCATGACAGTTTACCAAACAACTCAAGCTTATCGCGGTATTCGAGAGCGACGTCCGGACCGTGACCTTCCGACTTGAGAATGCTCACCTGTACAAAATACACAGTCAATCTTATGTGAATTCGTTTAACTGTACATAACTTCTAAATAGTTAAAAATGATTGTTATATTTAGACATTAATTTACATTTTTTTCGAGACTTTGTACGATGTCGTGAGTCGATTCGTCGTCGGTCGTCATAATAGCTGTTTATAAAAATTATTTCAGATGTATCTTGTCAAACTGGCTGTTAAACAGGCTATTTCCATAGCCAACTCGACATCATCCGAAATGCGACAGTGTCCTTTCTTCAGAAGATAGATATGTTCAGTTGGTTTCTTTTTATTGATTGTTATGGCTTATATAAACGACATTGTTGTTTTCCTTTCGTACATATACATAAATCCGGCGTTGGTTTGCTTGTATAGTATAAGTCACTTTATAACATTGCGTATTAACTTCATTGATATACGACGTCTCCTTCATGTTCGGCTAACATTCTTTTTTTTTTATCGGATAATGATGTAATGAGGTATCGCATAGGGATGAGATAATTGAGAATTGACTCTTTCACGGGTCGCTTAAAAAATTAACTTATGGCTTTGTAAATTTAACCGTTAATAGTGATTTCTTAACGTTATAAGCGCTCCTGGGCTCATTATATTATAAAGTAATGTACATATCATTACATATTCGGTATTATTATTATTAACTGTACGTAACTATACGTTACTTATTTAGTTATACACAGTTATCTTAATAATCGCAGTAGAAACACTTAAAAACATTTAAATTCGCACTTACCGATAGGTATGTGCTTATTAATTGTAATATAGTAAAAGAAAATAGCGCGATACTGCTATCAAAAACGTTTTGATTGCTATCTGCGCATTTTACTTCGAAACGGCACAAATTATCATAGCTAGTCGTTTCGTAGAATGGTTATATCTCCTTTAACATTTTTCCTAACAGGGGGAAGAGTACCTCTACTAAAAAGAGGACGGATTATTACATATACATTATATATATGCAATTTAATTTATTATAAATATTTTATTCTCTTAGAAGGATATAGAAGAAACTGCTTCCATATTACTTCCAGAAATTTAATGCAAAAGCACTTTTTAAAATCTTTGTTTTTTTGATATTGCAACAAAGATTCATCAGCATATATTGCCAAAAAAAAAAAAAAAACATTCTTGTACTATTTCATCATTGCTTATAAAAAGAATAAAGTATAATACACGATAGGTTTATACTTTAGATAAAGAATAATCTAGCAACAAATTACTTTTTATATTTACTAAATGTGACTAAATGTAATTTGGAATTATTCATTTAGGTTAAATATAATTTAGATCATATTGTTTATATTATTTAATTCATTTTTTCTTAAAAATTAACTGTCCACATCCTAACAAGCTGCATTAAATAATAATTATATTCAATTTACATTTAATTCATATTCATCAACAGATATGATCTTGTTTTGTGAAGATGTTATGAGAATTCAATGGTAAATATGCATCTTAAAACTACAATTAGCTGTTCATATCATGATCAGAAAAAAATTACAATTTTCTAAAATAATCCACGTTGAACACAAAATGGTACAGTTGGTGATACTCAACCCCCATGGATCGCTCCATACGACATACATGTGTACCAAACTTATGCAACAGAGGCAAAAAATGCCACGAGTTTATCAGGAACATGCATTATGTTTCTTGAGTGAATCATCGTAAATGAATCATCACGAGGTTCGAATCAACTGTCAAAATCCAACAGTTCACTTCCAAATTCATTTTCGTATTAAGAAATGATAAACTGTTCTACAAATGAAAATCGATCAGTGCATAATCACACAGTCTATTAAAACGGGTCGCTCTCTGAATTGTCTGTCGATATAGTTCCTAGAATCTTTCTGTTCACCTTTGTCCGTCGTTCATGCTGCCGACGGCAGCGAGAGTGAACATGAGTGATATCTATAGATATCTATAAGAGGGATATCTATAATGTGGCGGTCTATAATTGTTCCCGTGCCGCGACCGCGCATAGGAAGTATTATAATAATGTCTTCGATGATGATAACCGTTAACTGATCGATTCCAGGTTTTGTTTTGGTATTCTTGGAATGAATTGTAGTTCGTAGTGGACCTTTCCTCGTACGATCGACGACTGTGATCCTTGATTTTCTTCGTCCGACCTTTATCTATCTCCTCGTCATCCGCGTTAAAGTGACGTTTACGTTCCTCTCGTCTGTCGTTATCGACATCGCGGTCGAGCTGCGTTCTATTGCCATTCCAATTCGTTACTAAAAGTTGAAGACACGGAATTATAATAGACCTTTTGATTTTTCTATAATCAGATTAACTTACGATTAAATTTTTATACGATTATCTTTACATGATTATACTTTTATACTCACAACTAAATTTTTATATAATTATACTAACCCGAGGAACTGCCGTATCCGCGATGCGACATTTTCAATAAGTGTGAAACCGTGTCCGAGCGATTGGTACCGTTAAAATCCCGCACAGCTGCCGCACTTGGTGTCGCGCCACTTTGACCTAATTTAATGTCCTCCCTAGAACAGTCATAACAGATTTTTTTTGTCCATCGCCTTATCATTACATAGAATTTCATTATATAGGTATGTAAAAGAATTTACCTGACGTCACTACACCATCCGTTGGATGACCCGCTGGAAGTTATATCTTTAGCCTGCCAGCTTTTAACATTGCTCGTTGCAGCCTTCGTAGACACAGTCTCTTCTTGCCCGTTTTTAACTCTGACAGACTGGCGCCACTTATCTTTATCGCGTTGTTCCGACTGACCATTCGTTTCCGTTTTCCCATTCTGATGTTTCAGCAAATTTATTCGGCCATTACTGTTAGATCCATTTTGCGTTTTTGTACAGTCTACGATCGTAACTTGCATCGTCGTTGTTGACACGCCGTTGGTATTGCTCTTAGAATTTGCTTTCTGCGACTCTTTAGTATTCAAAATTGTTTTTGCTAAATCTTTCGCAACGAGGCATTTTGGCACACCGTTCGTGATATTAATTCGAGACGCGGTATTCGACGTTTGATTTTTCGAAGTCCCTGTCCCGGAGGAACAGTTATCCTCTTCCTCACTAGAACCGTCGTAGGGTACCAAACTATTTCCATTCAGAACCTTTCCGTTTTTAATGTGCACGACTAACCTTGGCTGCGACTTATCTTGTGTTTTTTGTGGTAATTGTGTACTAACAGTGTCACCGGATTTTTGTACAGGAAGATTCAATTCTATACTTCTTTGCGGCGGGAGCTGCGGACCGATTAACGTCGGTTTACTTGAATTACCGAGATCATTCGACAATCCGCTTGACGATCCGTTCGCGGAACATCCAGCAGACGTCGAGGCTCTGGACACGGGAGACTTATTTGTAGAATTGCATAGCGAGGTCGACACATTCTTCGCGAATGTCATGCCATTCATTTTCGCGATCTGTTGATTTTGGCTATAGTTTTCCATTTCGAAGATCATAATGTACGCGTTTGTACTTAATACATTATTAAGGCTTATTGGACGAACGCAAGAGTCGTCGAAGGAATAATATTGACCGCTCGACACTTGCGCAACCGCCGTATAGTGGCCGCAATTTACAGAAGGACCCATGTGCGTCACCATCGACATAAGTTTATAAGTGAGCTGTTTGGGAGATTCGCCCGGTTCTCTCCACAAATACTGGCCCATGTCTATAGTCTGTTTGAAACCGATGTGTCTAGATATTTTTCCTCCTAAAAAGCTAAATCGTTTCAACTGTACACACAACACTTTTGGCGGGCGCTCCAACGTGAACTGTTTGGTGGCAGGAACTCTTCTCTTACAGGCTTCGCATTTATAGTCATTGTTATCCAACTGTTCTCTACTGAAGTAACCATTTAATGCTTCGTCCAGTGTATTCGCCTTGCGTATATCCACAAGCAAGTCCTGTTAGAATTCACAGATGTGTAAAGAGAAACGTTACATAAAAACTGATCATTTTACAATTATACGCAATAACTTCACTATATTTACCTGAAAGTGTTGAAACGTGGTAGATACATGTTGACATTGCAGGCACTTTACTTCAGTACGTATATAGCCACCGAATATTTGATTAATAGGTGTCGTTTCCTTAGAGTAGCTATCCAACTTAGTCGCTTTATGCCTAGTCAAATACGCGCGTTCCATTCCTTCCAATAAATAGCGTAAAAATTCGTGAGCATCTTCTTGTTGTCCAGGCACCATAGTTCGGCAAATGACTGTGGGAATATCGAATTACAATATCTATCTATGCACGCTTGGTAAACTTATCATTGGAAACAAATACATACGCTTTAGTTTATTATATATGTAAAACGGCTTGATCGCACCACCAGACTTCTGATGGCTGAACTGTAGAGTCTTGGCCACTGCACATGTAAGGCATTCCCCACCGCCATCTAAAACTATCCTATTATCAAAACACCATACAAAACCATGCTATTACTTTGTACCATACTTTCGGAGATGTGTGTGCGACAAGTGAAGTCGATAGAATATCATGGGAACTTACTGTTCTGTTCGCACTTGGAATTATGATGCGGATCAGACAGCAGCCAATTGACGACAGCCGGCACATGAAACAACGCCTGAAGTGTGCTGTTCAGATAACAAGTATTCCCGACGTTGTACATGCCAGCCCCAACCGGACACGTGCCTTTCCACCCGAGATGGATCTTCTTAGGGGAGTACAGAGTGACGGCCGGTTCTGGCAGGACCGGCCCTTTGTTCGCGTCGTTCTTCTTCTTATAGCCCACGCCATCTTTTGCTTTATTCCCCTCTAGGTTCTCAGGAGACAAATTGAGGAAGATGTTGCAGTTAGCCTGCACCTGACTCGTCGCTTGGAAATCCTTCAACTCCTCGTAACGGATTTCCGTTTGCATGATCCGCGAAGCATTGCTCACTAGCTCGATCGACAGATCGTCCGTGGTCTTAGACGGACTGCTGTTCAGAGCGCAGTGGAGCCTGGCCGCGATGGGATCGCAGACGCTGACAGCAGGCATTTTTTTCACCGCTCGAAATTCCCTCTCCTAAGTCTTCGTTAAGCAGATACACCTGCAACGAAACGTGTAGCATGAGGCATCATTTCATACAGGATTCTACCTTCGCGCGCACCATATTGATCGCATTAACAACCCGGATTACAAAGGAATATCGCGCGGGACGTTACATACACGTGTGAAATGAGAATTAATGTGCAATTGCTCACGCAGGTGGGAATTTAGCGGGCGGAAGGATCGTGCGTGAGGGTTAATACCGATCCTGGAATACGTTCCGACTCAGACGCTTACAAAGCAGCGAGGTGCTTCGAGATACAACAGATTGATCTTATTCGCGCAACACTCATCGCGGGCGTGCGGGAGATAACGCCTCCGGCGATTGTTTACCTGCTCGCCGATGTGCTGCGGTCCCCGGGCGATTTACTGCGGCGACCATCTGGCGTGGAGTTCCGTCGGTTCCTGGCGCGCGGGAACGCGCGGTCGTCGGCTATCGCTGTGCGCGATATCGCGGGTACAGTCCCCCCCGGTACGGTCGCGAAGCGGCTACCGGACGGGAGTCGCTCGCCGCCGCGGAGGTCGCGCACACACACGTGCACGCGGAGAGCGCGCGCGCGCGCAAACGCGTGTAAGTGCCTGTCTCTCTCTCTCGCACTCGCTCCCTCGATCGCTCGCCCGTCACGAGCGGATTTCCCGCGTGCACGCGCACGTAATAACACGTTGATACCCGCAACGCGATGCGTTCACGGCGCCGCGCGCAAGAAGCAGCAGCTCTATATCCGACGGCCAACGCCGGTCATCACATATCGATCGCGCGCGACGATTTCACGGCACACTCGTGCGTCGGACACGCGGGAACGGCGGGCGGGCACGCACACACGGCCGTGACAGCCATTTGCATTCGTTGCTATCTCCGCGAGACGGCTTCCTGCGAGCGCTTCGCCAGCACGCGGGAAAATCGGACGTCGCGCAAGATGGTTCCGGCCGGCTAACGGTCACGAGGGGGGAGGGCAGGGGATGTCAAGCCGACCGCGCGAATGTCGTCGCTATCGCTGTTCCACGAGCAGCCGTCCTACCGATGGCCGATCGGCGCGTCCGGCAATCGATATTTCTTACCGCGAGACGTTCGACGGATGTTCGATCCCGACCGCGGGGTTTTAAACGAGCACTTTCGACCCGAAGCACCGTCACTTAACCTATCGAGATTTCGAGAGCGAGTGCGTTCGGAAAACTGTCGCGCGGCTATCGTTGATAGCGTCGAATGTGATTGGTGTTCACGTTTGCGCGCAGATTGGCTGGCGAAAATAGACCCCTTTACAACGGATTTCGGAACGCGGTCGGTACTAGACGGAATTTATCTTTCGGCCGGGTCTGTATAGTTTTATATTCCGTCCACCGATAAGATGAACTATTATTTTTTATGATGCATTTAGGGTGCGGTCGAGTTGCCGCTACTAATGCTTCAAAGCATTTTTTGATTGGTCAATTAATAGAATTCTTTATTCTGATTGGTCAATTAAACGCTTCGAAGCATTTGTAGCGGCAACTCGACCGCACCCTTTGTCGTGTCTGGAGTAGTAGTGGGCGCGCTTTTCCTTGAGTGCTCGACTCAATCTCATCAATTGTGTTCGGTAGACAGCTCCAGTAATG
>NJRQ01000564.1:27021-57214 GCA_003063805.1 Aphaenogaster ashmeadi
GTTACGGTGGGAGAGTGGGCCGTTTCTTCTGGCCGCGCGGCTTCTACTCGCGTGGATTGGCCGATGTTTTTCAATTAATTTCTCAATAAGTATTGCGAATTTCGCAAAATGATAGGGGACTTTTCTACTCGGTTTGACTCACTCTACTTGCATACAAGAGGTCCGGCGATTATTACCAGACACCCTGTATATATATAACCCTGCATATTATATTCAATGATGAGAGAAAAGTATGTACAATGTTTTCTAAATCGGAGAGTATTTTGTAAAATAGAATGACATGTAGTTAAATATGAATTACCACATTTATTGTGAACAACACACACATACACGCATACACACACACACACACACACACACACACACACACACACACACACACACAGGGTCTATTCACAACGAATATATTTGTCAAATAATATGGTTTAACACGCTTCATTTGTATCAACGTCGGAACGACTAAGCGATCAAAAGTATACACGTTAGATGTCCCTGCGTGTATCTAACGGCACGTGTGGCAAGCGGCGCAAGCATCGAGCGCGATCGAGCACGACTGCGCCGCACGCAGTCAGTTGCGCAGAAACCGTTACAGCAAGCTTTTCTCATTAATTCCTGTATTTCTACTTATTTTAATAAACTCATAGTTCTTTGTCAAAACGTTGTCACGATCGCTTATCCAAACTCTAAAAATCCCAACAGGTTATGGGCCCAGAGTGACACGCGCCACGAAGTTTCTGTGAGATTATAGTAAAAATAAGTAAAGTTATCGTGCCACGTGTTCCCGCTCGTGCACCGACATGGCGGAAGAAGCCCTTGGAAAAGGCATTACTAAATTCGATGGAACCGGATTTTCCATTTGGAAATTCGAGATGACGCAACTCGTGATGGCACACGGACTGGAGGATCTAATCGACGGATCAAGATTAAGACCGTTGGGCGAGCGAACGCTTGATGCTGTAAAGAAGTGGACAAAAGACAACGCGAAAGCGATGAACCTAATATCATCGTCCATGGAAAGGACGCAATTACAGGGCCTGATCACGTGCACAACTGCTTACGAAATGTGGGAGACTCTTGTGAGGATGTACGAGCAGAAGTCCGCTTCGAGCAAACTGCTCTTGATGCAGAGATACCACGAATACAGAATGGGTCCGAACGATTCTGTGATGCAACATGTGACGCACATAAAAAACTTGGTAAGCCAAATACGAGATGTCGGACAGCAAATGAACGAAACCGATGTCATGGCTAAAACACTAGGCTCTTTACCCGCGAAGTATAATACACTTGTAACGGCCTGGGACAGTGTCCCTCCTGCCAATCAAACGGTCGGAAATCTGCTCGAAAGATAAATAAAAGAAGAGAGTAAAATAACCGCAGAAGACGAAGCAACAGGCGCGTTAGCAACCTTGAGTCTCAACAAGAAGAAAGGAACGAGAGACTCGAGATTTCACAAAGAGAGACCAAAGCCTAGAAACGACGAGAAATTTCAAACCGAGTGTTATTATTGCAAGAAGAAAGGTCATTTCTCGAGAGACTGTCGGAAGAGAAAGAGAGACTTGTTCAAAGACAAAACGGACAAAAGGTCTAGTGAGAACAACGCGTTCATAGTGTCAACATTCACCGAGGATCGTCAAGGTGATAAACAGTGCGAGTTAACGAACAAGATTATTCGAGAACTTCTCTCAAAAGAATCAAAAGACGTTTGGATTATGGACAATGGTGCTTCGCGCCACATTACTTTCAGACGCGAGTGGTTAACCAACTTCAATCCGACAGATGGTGACACCGTGTCGCTCGGCGACGACGGTCAGCACGAAGTGCGCGGCGAGGGCACTGTGCATATCGAAAAGTTAATAAACGGACAGTGGATTAAAGCACGAATAAACAACGTGCTCTTCGTGCCAAGCATGAGAAAGAACTTATTCTCGGTCGGAGTGTGCGCCGCGAATAGATACGAAATAACTTTCAGTGAAAAAAAAGTGATGATGTGATGACTTACGCGCGATGATGTTGTTCAAGCAACCGGTCTAAAACGAGACAACAACATGTACTGTATGCTCTTTAGAGTGATCAAGCAAGAAGATGTAGTAGCGAGTGTGTCCACTACAAGCTTGCGCCAATGGCACGAGAGACTCGGACATTTAAACAGTTGTTACAAAATGTGGTAAACACACAAGCAATAGATGGTGTAAAATTTTCGTGCAAAAATGACTTCTTTTGTGAACCGTGTCAATTCGGAAAAACGCACAGACTTGAATTCAAAATTAATAGCGACAAACAAGATTGGAAACCGGGTGAATATATTCACACCGACGTGTGCGGGCCTTTTTCCGAAACATCGGTCGGTGGTTCGCGTTTTTACTTGCTGTTCGTCGACGAAGCAAGCAACTATCGTGTGGTGTACTTTCTCAGACACAAGTCTGATGTGTTTGATAGGTTTAAAGTCTACGAAAGAATGGTAGCTAACAAGTTCGGTCGCAACATGAAAGTGCGGACAATGGTCGCGAATATTCAAATGGTGCAATGAGCAGCTACCTGAAGTTACGCGATATAGTATAGGAGGGAGAGAGAGGGGGGGGGAGAGAGAGAGAGAGAGAGAGAGAGAGAGAGAGAGAGAGAGAGAGAGAGAGAGAGAGAGAGAGAGAGTTTAAAACTGCTAAATAAAATTATTGTGAAATGAAATTAGTTTTGTTCAAATGATAGGAAAGATACGATTATTGATTGTCAATGACATATGTCAATTAAACTATTTTAACTTTTGTTCTATTACTATGGCCGGTATTCATATTCAGTCCGTTCTTATTTCAAAATTGTCTTAAATAATGTCTTAAGATGCTAATATGATTTTGTGTAATAAATTTACTCACATCTTAAACTGTACTTAAGACGGTCTTAAGTAATAAAAACGGACTATGTGGATGTCGGCTTTTAAATAATATTACTTATATTTAAATCTGGATAAAGTGCTATTATATACTTCGATTGAAGAATCCAAATGGCCAATCCCGCTGGCATTAAGTATAAAAAGTTAAGTCCTGGATAGTGACCTGACGTATCCAATGACGGCTATGCTACATTTTTCAAAAGTTTTCTAATGAGCATATTCAAAAATATGTGATAAGATTGTGTACTATTTTCGAAAAAGTATTCGCGTATTTTCATAGATATATATCATATATCTCATGTATTATACAAACTGTATAAATTACACATACATTGTTTGTACATAACTCTTGCAAATTCTCAACATGAGAGTGATTAGCACGAAGGGGATAATATATTATCCTTGAAATTCAACGTACCACTGAAATGTCACGCACCACGTGCTATTTATAGTTTATCCCCTAAGTAGTATAGTAAACTGTAAATACGTGAAAGCATAAATTATCCAACTCTACGTTCACTTTAAGTCCGCGTCTCCGTCGTTATGCGCGCCGTAAACGGAAGAAGTTTGTTGTGTTAGAAAATTCAACTTTATCGAGAATTTCGTTTCGCATTTCGAGTTATGTCATGGGATGGCGATTCGATTCTGGGTACACACCGCTGGGAGCTCACCGACGCGTCGCCGACGCCGTTGGCTCGACATTGTGGCGCCGGATACGTGACGAGCACGACGAACGACGGACAGGAAGCGACGGAGATGCAAACACGGAAGAGGAAGCCGCGAGAGAAGACTAACCGGGATAGTAGGAGAATATCCCGGGACAAGAGCGGAATAGCAAAGGGCTTGCTAAAGATACTATCTCGCAAATGCTCGACAAGATAGCAAAATTATTTCGATTTTCTGTCAAAATGGGCACCGAATTGAGAATGAACTCAATAGTCTTCCTCGTGCTGAATTTGAATTTGTCTTCTATATAAGATTTTTGAGTGATATGCTATTATTCTCGGCTGGTACTTTTACGTGATAGTATAAGTGTTAAGCTTCCAATTCCATGAGATCTTTGTATACAGAAAAGGAAGAAAGAGAATCTATAATATATTAATATAATCTTTAATATATATTAACATTATAAGATTTATAATGGAATGACTATAATCACATTTTATGTGTATAACTTTTATATCTTACTATTAATTTTACGATTTTTATGCCATATATCATAGAATATGTCGCTTATTTGGACAACAACGACATAACTCGAAAATGGTTATTTTTTAGTTATTTGCAAAAAAGAACAGGTCTTTAGAATTCTTATTACTAGTAGAACGACATAACTGAGCTTCTAAAATTGAAAAGAGAAATGAGAAAAGAGAATTTGCATCAAGAGTGTCATAAGGCAAAAAGGGGGTTGCTTTTAAGGGTTCATTTTTAAAATAGATGAGAATTCAATAAATGAAAAGTTAATGGTATTTTTATTTTTCTGCAATCATTTACACATTTAAAAATAATATTTTAATGATTTAAAACATTCAAACTCATTTTCAAACTCATTCAACTCATTTTCTAAAAAATTTAGTTTAGTTATGTCATTGTCATAGTAAATTAGCGATATGAAAGAATTACACACACATATATATATATTTTTCTAATCATTACACACATATATATATATATATATATATATATATATATATGTGTGTGTAATGATTAGAAAAATCACACGTGCTGTAGAAAAAAAGATGAATATTTCAAGTTAAGGCAGACAAATTAGAATAATACAAGGAAACGAAACAAACAATTGAGTATCTCGTGTAATATACTTTTTGTTCTTCACGACAAAATTGCGCAATTAAAACACACACACATACACAATCTTGGCCACTCTATTTTTAGTCCATAATGTCATTTAACTTGATAATGTTCTTGGTTTGGTTTTGCGTCTTCCTGTATCTTGCGTTTTCTGCAACCGCTCACTTCGTTTCTGCTCTACAAAGTTGCAAATTCTTATCAAATTCGCAAGTAATTATATGCAATTCGATATTTTTATTGACAGTAGGCTACTTTCTCAATTTGCTTATGTCACGTCTGCCTTTTTACGCTAAGTAAGTGCAGTAATGTCTAGAAATATATTCATCATCTAGTCATAACGCGTTACGAAGTCGGAGGATGAGAACTGATGCGATACGAACGATATAGGAAGGAAGAGGTGAATTGCTACATCGTTTGCAGCGCGAGATATATTGAAATTGGAAAGAAAGAGAGAAGCAGGCACAGAAGAAAAAAGAAAGGAAGAGGATAAAAGAATTATCGATGAGCGCTGAACAAGCGGGAGGTAAAAATCTTTGAGAATCAGGAAGAAAGATCATAAAGAATCTCGAGGGATGACGATGAAATGATCGCAACGTAAATGCGGGAATTGCGCAAGCTATATACGGAGATATATCGAAAGGAATGGAGTAACAATATAAGAAATTGAAGCAAAGAAAATCCAAAAGTAATAATCAGTCACGATGACTAGAAAAGAAATGAAAACATACATATACTATAGATTGTCCAATCTAAATCTCAAAAGTTTCAGCATACCTTATATTTTTACTTACAAATCCAATTTTTTATACGTAAAATAAAGAGTTATGATATATTCTCTTATTTTTGATTACGGAAGTATTCAATAAAGTCGTTCAAAAGTAGCGAAAAATAATTAATAACAATAAATGGAAATTATAAGTAAATTTTTCAAATTGACAAACATCATATGTATCGATCGAATGAAAAATCGATTTCAAATTTCGCGTTAGACACCGATAAATATTTGAATATCATGTAGGCGACTAACAATAAGCTTAATAAACAATGAGTTATCAAAGTCCGACGAGGTTACTTTGAGGAGTCAAAAATTAAAAAAAGTTCTTTTTCTCAATTTTAATAAAAATATGTAATAATAAATTAATAAACATAATATATGCAAATTATTTATATTCAAAATTCGGTCGAGCAATCTCCCCGTAGTGCACGGGTCATGCAAATGCCGGCAGTATCATCAAAATCGTCAAAAAACAGGGTTTACTTTAAATTGTGATATCTCAGCAAATAATCACTGTAAGGCAATATTCTTTTTTTTTTCATTTGAAAGAGCGGACCGCGTACTCTAAAATAGTGTCAATCATGTTCTGCGTTTTTTTCTCTATTCCATAGAAGAATGCAAATTTCAAGATTTTGACTGTCTCAAACGTGTCTTTATTTAAAGCCGTCCACACTTCTGAGAATTCAGTTGAGTAAAAATTGACCAAATGCATCTTATAGTAGAGGCTTTGATCTTTAAAACCCTTTTTTATTTTTTTTATATTAATTATTTGTTGTATAGTATTCATATTTTGTTCTTTATATTACAACATTTTTAAAGAGAGAGTGTACTGAAACTTTTGAGCGGTAATGTATATTTCAAATCGTTTTTGTCTTCAATAAAAACTTAAATGTTATTTTTACAGTTTAATATTCTTGTGTACTTATGAGAATTAAAGTGCTAACGAAATCGATCATGAATTAGTTGAAAAATAGCTCAAGGAAAGTTGAGTAGAGTGTTTTATAATTTACAATTAAATTTACCACGAAAGAAAGGAAAAATCTATTTTTTTAATACAAATTATGAAACACAATGTACCTAATATAAGTCAGAATCAAGAACGTTTCATAATGAACAGAGTTTTTGGTAGATGATCGATGATAAAATTAAGAAATATACATACCTCGATTTGTAGTTAAATTTTCTTTAACAAAAAGTCAATTAAATGATGTCTCTTTATATTAGATATTGTCGTGTAGCATTTTCTATTTAAAATGTTGAAGTAAAAATGAAGAGGAAAATTTGACCAAAATCCTTCAATTTTCAATGTGAAGATTCATTGTCAAATTTTCGTCAAGAAAGGCGTCTTTTTCAGATTTATGCTTTGACACCAATTAGCAAACACTATAAATGTGCACTAGCGAGATTAATAACAAAGGGATCAATCGTGAAGAAAAGAAGCCGGAATGCAAGCATTGAGCAGCGACGCATGTCGAGCATGAGACTCGGAACAGCGACGGAGGAAGCCGAGAACCACCGCAAGGAACCTGAACCACCACCTTCCGAACGTGGAGGTAATTCGGAACTACCTCCACATCGAATAACGCGCATATATACATATGTGCGACGATAGAAGGTGGGCGGGTGGGTGAAAAGGCCTCCCTACAAAATAGATGCTAGACCAAACGGATAGTTGCAAAACGAAAGAGAAAATTGAGAGGGCGAAAAGGGGGAGAGAGAAAGCGAAAGAAAGAGAGGAAGAAGGGGAGGGAGTAAGCGAAAGAAAGAGAGGGGGAGAGAAAAAGAAAGAAAGCGAGAAAGGAGGGAGGCTATAGCGCCTACGAATATGTACGCAATCGTGATGCGAGAGAGCGATGAGAGAGAGATAGAAAAGATGAAGGAGTCAGTGACGAATTGAAAGATCTCGGAGCCCTAGCTGGTTGATGCGGCTCTCTCTCTATCATTTAATAATCGATTTTTATAACGTCAATTGATTGTAACTTGGTCAAACATTCGTTTCTTTTTAGTTCTAACCGAAATAAGAAAGAATCAATTAAAGTTCTGTTATTAATAATCCAAAACTGGAGATTCAAATTGGCGGAATTTTGAATTAAATTTTTCGAAAGCGAAAATGTTACGATATGCTCGACAATATGCTCAATAAATTTTCAAGAAGAATGCAAAATGAGAAACAAAAAAGAAATTGGATCAACTTAGCGGATAATTCTAAAAGCTGGTTTGCATTCTAAATCACTGAGAAACTTTTTTCGGCAATAAGAAAATACCTCTACCTGTAACGATCGATGAATCCTTGAAAAAAATGTGAGACTCGAATTTCTGCGTCTCGGGGCTCCCGCGCATCCCAGACCGTCAGTTCGCCACTGCGTGGAATTTAGCGATGCGGTGGCGGCAGTGCGGAGAGAAAGAGAGTGAGACAGACGAGAAGAGAGAGAGAGAGGGGGCGCGCGCGAATGGGTGAGTGAGTAAGAGAGAGCAAGCAAGTAGTGCCAGCCGGCCGGCAAGGGAGGAACGATGTTGCGGACTATCGACCCGGTCTCTGCTCCGGTTTGACGCCTGCGCCTGCCACAGGCAACCCCTCCTACCGTCTCCGCGGGCCGTCTTGCCGGCGACACGGCGCTCTACGCAACGTCGGTGCGGCGACGGTGGGACCAGCAGTGCCTCTCACGATTCCGTTCTCGCTCTGCCCTCCGTCTCGTCGTGAACGCTGTTCGTACGTGTCCGAAGTGTCACTTAGGTGTCAACACGCGCGCACACGCACGCACACACGTATCCCGCGTGTACACGCACAAGCACGCAACACGCACGCACGCACACACGCACATATACACTCGTACACGCGTGATATTACATATTAGGCCCATCTCTATCCTAATCCGTCTTCATTTTCCTCTCTGTCCGCCTTTGTCGCTGTTTCTCTCTTCTACTTGTCACGCTCTTTACACGCTCATGTTACGCGACATATTAACGCGACCACCACCGGCGCGTGTCATCCACTCACGGCTCGCTGATGTACAGTGTGGGTGCGATCGGACCAGCGATTCTCCCTCTGTTTCGTGGTCCTTGTCTATATAGCGTGGATGTCTATATAGCAAGGAAATTTAATTAAACGGTATTAGTGGTAGCCGATGTCGTGTTGGTGCGACCGACCGTCATATTCGTTGATACCGGCGCCTCCTTTCATCGCAGGTGCCGCGAGTATCTTTCTAAGGGTACTTGTGCTTCTATTGGTGCGCACACGCACACATACGCGAGCCGGTAAATTGACAGGTGCGCATCGAAAAAGCTTCGGCTAGACCGGCGTTCGAGATATTGGGATAAACGGAGAGAGGAAAAGGGAAGAATATGATAAAGAAAGGGGGATGGGAGGGGGAAAGAAAGAAAAAGAATGGGAGGGAGAGAAAGGAGAGGGGAGGGCGGGAAGGAGGGAGAGAGGAAGAGAGAGTGAGTTTACGGCGAAGATGAAGAAACCCTGTGCTTGGCGAGTAGGAAATTTCTCAAGACGGAGATGATGAGGTGGTAAAACCGGAAAGAGGCTCCTCCTCTTTTTGATTTACCTCATTCTTATCCACTTTTTTCGCCAGCTAATTGCCCGATAAAGACTCCCGATAATGTTCCATTTATGTCCACACGCACTGCGTGTCAGTCTGTTCGATGTCATCGAAACGATACGTTGAATCTTTCACGAATTTCGTTTGATAGGCAATGAGCGAACTTTGCTTGGTAGTTTGAAAGTGACCATATTTGTTATTTTTCTTAATTAATCTCTATATGCGCAATAGGTCGATGACCTTGGCTCTGGTGGCGCGTCGTTGCTAACAAATTGGCATTTTGTTATCTTCTAACCTGATACTTGGTATTGTAACATTAAATGGATTTTTCGTGTCCTTCAAGAAATTTTCTGGGCACACGATATTTCTGACCCATGTATTCTGTACGTATTTCTTTCCTTGATTTTGCGACATTGATGATGGTGTCGAAGTGCGAAGACTATTCATCCATTCCTTCGTTTTCTTTTTTCGCACTCCTATCCCCACTAGGAATCTGCATAATTGTTTTTTGACTGACGCTTCGTCGATCTTATTTTAATATTCATCACGCTTCTCGTTACATCGTTCTTAATGAGAATATAAATCACTACGTGATTCTTAGTTTGTCTAAAATATTGTCTCGATATCTAGGATAATTATTTTGTTATTGAAATTATTAATATATTGGATTAATTAATTAATATTGTCTATTTTTATATTATAATTATTGCATAAAAAAATATTTATCTTCTTTGCGTATTTTAATACGCTGATAAATATAACTATTATTTCTTACATTTTTTCCTTAAATTAACTTGAAGTAACATCAATATATATAATTTATTCGTCATTTGCAAATATGTTGCATAATCGTCAGTTAGCGAATTCGGATTCTTCGAAGACTTCGTGATGATTTGTGTTCTGAGTCACTTCTTATTTTACCACAACCACATTCCCGATCTATTTATGGTTTATCTCACGTGCGTTTTACGAGGAGGTTTCCGTTTTATCGCTTTCCCATTTCCATCGTCTCGTCCTTCCGTTATCGACATTTCCGATATGTGTACAGTCGCGTACCGATTTTTAACGTGCCGGACATAGCATGATGCCAACCTTAAACTGAATATTGGGATCCATTTCGCAATTTTCGTTTTCGTCAGAGGAAATCCACAGGATGGACCGCGAATGCTAGCATTGTGTTCCATTACGTATACACTCACGCACACGCATACACATCGATGCTACCGCTTTTACATACGCCCTTTACAGCCCTTTATTGCAAGGTCCAACAGAACACCTGAACTCCCATCTAGATCGGAAGATATGAGAAAACATTGAAGACATTATTTGCATGAGTTTAAAGTATTTTTAATGATTGATTTTAAATTATAAATTTAAATAAATAAAAATTTTTATTTCAGATCAGTATTTTGAATGTTTTTATGATAAATATATTTTTTTCACAAGATGGATAAATAACTCTTTAATATTTTATAGGTAGCAGTAAGAAAAAAAGTTATTTTATATCATAAAAATTTTTTTTTGCAATATTTCTGTATGTAAGTATCCAAATCTGGAAGAGTTATTCAGATGTTCTATGAAGAAACACACACATACACATACATACACACATACACATAAAATTATATGTAATATGAATATATTATATATATATATATACATTATATTATATAATTATATTGTACAATATTATATATAAAGCCCATTTTAGACGAGTTATAATTCATATCAGAGCTTAAGACAAAATTTATTTTATAATTTTTATGTACAATACGAAAAATGTTGAAGAATCAACACTACACGCATATGTAAAAAAAGTATATGAAAATATACATATATACATCACAAAATACGGATCAGTTAAAATTACAAAGTATTTTATCCAAAAATTTAACGCAAATTATAGTCTATCTAAAATGGATTTAATATACAGAGTGTTTCAGAATTGCACGGCATTATTTTAGGGAAATATTTTCTAGGTCAAAATGAACAAAAAAGTTTATATAAACATATGTCCTAAACTTGTTTATTAATAAGATATTAAACAGTAAAGATTATGTTTAACAGTAAAACATTTAAAGTATGTTTTCGAAGTGGCCTTCGTTTTGTTGAATGCAGCATTCAGCACGATGAATCCATGTTTCTGTGGCACGCCTTATGGCATCAGGATTATTCCTGATAGTTGTTGCAGCTTCTATTATGCGATTTCTTAATTCTTTTTGCGTGCCAATAGGTCTACAGTCTACAATATAAACTAAAGACTTCTACAAATCTTTGAAGATATTCCAATATGAAATAGACAGGGAATGTGGTTTATGCACGATGGTGCACCAGCCCACTTTTCTCGCATTATTAATAACTATTTAAACGGCGGCCACTTCGAAAACATACTTTAAATGTTTTACTGTTAAACATAATCTTTACTCTTTAATATCTTACTAAACAAGTTTGGGACATATGTTCATATAAACTTTTTTGTTCATTTTGACCTAGAAAATATTTCCCTAAAATAGTGCCGTGCAATTCTGAAACACCCTGTATAATATGGCATTATATGTATGAAATATTGTATGTGCGCGCGCCCGCGTATATAAAATGCCATATAATATGTATGATATAATTTTTCATACACGCGCGCGCGTGTGCATACATGCGTGCGTATGTGTGTGTTTTTATACCTATACCGCTTTGTATATTTGACACAATATACGCAAATATGCACGCAAACGCAGAGGGAGCAATTCGGAGCCCGAGCTTGTGAGCCCGAGCGCCGCTTACGAACACTGCCTTGAAGGCTGAGAGGAAAGAGGTGGTGTTGTGGTAGTGAGAGGTGGACGAGGGCGAGGATTCGTATAGTGGTGTATCGCCCGCATTGTGACCGACGCCGAGGAGCTACGTCCTCCTCCTCGACAGGACACCTGCGATCCTGGCCTGCTGACGACACCGTGTCCGTCGTCATCGTCGCCGAGAAACGGCCGGCCCCCGTACGTCGCTCGCTAACGCAGCGGCTGTGTGTCATTACTACTGTCCCACTGCCTCACACACCGCGGCCTCATGATTGGTTCATTCTGGAACCTCTGCCGTGCGTGCCCTTCAATGCCGATTGACAAGGTGAGAGAGCCGAGGAAGAACCGTAATTGCGATATTTGCGCATATCCCGATTTCCCGCAAATTAGTATTTAGTGTCTCCCATTAAAATAGATATTTAGGAAAAAGGGGATAGTGATCGTGGCGTAAGAGTTGCGCGTCTGCTTTCTGTGCCAAAGATCCAGGTTCAAATCCACTCAGAACATATCAAATTTTTCATTGATTACCACCTCTCGGAAGGCAATGGCAAATCACTGAGAATACCTTTGCCAAGACAGTCACCATGTGAATGATGGCGCAAAATGAAAAATTACCAAGCATCTCTCGCTCTTCGTTGTTATATACTTTGTTGCCATTTATAACGCAATAATAAGGAATAAGATACTTGTTTTTATAGCATCGAAATATCTCATTACATACGTCTAATTATGTCTAACTTTTAATAAGAGCACTTCATACAGAACATTCCGAAACGGATCATTTTAGTAGAGGAGGGTCGTCATCTTTAATATTATATATCTCTATAACTTTTAAATCAAATTTCCATTCAAGCAAATCCCACTTGAAATTAAGTGAAGAATATCGTCTCGTCACATCCATTTTCTCTTCCGAAGTCTGCTAAAAGCTCTTTGAATCGATAATTACTTTTCAACAATTTTGTTAAGGAAAAACTGACTCTGATTGTAGAAACTAAATAGGATAAAAAGGATAGTTTTCGACCAGTCTGTGTAGAAAGTCGGAGATTCTATAGCCGTCGAAGAGTACGACTAATCGGAATAGCAACTGCATTGATTGATTCGATAGTCTTGTATTGCGCTTGTTTGTCCGCTGGTCTCATAAATCTGTAAGCGGTTCGAGGAAGTGCACTTGCACTCAATATAGTATGAAACTCGGGGGTGGTTAGTCTATTCAATTTCTACTTATATAATTTTATTTTTCTGTAGAATTCCTTTACGTTTTTTATCAAATTTTTCAATTGTTTTAATTTTAATTTAAGATCGTTGAATTTAATTTTTACAATAATTTTCAAGTAATAGTTACAGTTCGAATAGCCTCAGTGACCATCCCTTTTATCTTTGCAGGATAAAGTCGAATAAAAAATATGTTCAGACAAAAGTTGTATAATCTGGAGGGGGACAAATAATGGTAAAATCAATTTTCTAAAAAATCAATTTTTTAAGGTCATACGAAGGTCATCGCCATTTTTTAAAACAAAATATGAATTTTTCAACATAATATAATTCCTCTAATTATTCTGATATAAAAGTATGAAGGTAAAGTTATGAAAAAAAATTAATAGTTTACGAGATATTTTATGCTTTATTTTGACATATCTTGACATGAAATATAAAATATTTTGTAAACATTTTTGATAAACGCATCTTAATATTTTTATACGCAGAATAATGAGACGAATCAATTGATATGAAGAAAACACATAGTTGCTTTTAAAAAAAAATTGTAACATGGAATGGCATATAATAACAATTGCATAATTTTTTTGAAAAGCAACTATGTGTTTTCTTCATATCAATTGATTCGTCTCATTATTCTGTGCATAAAAGTATTAAGGTACAGTTATCAAAAATGAATAGTTTACAAGATTTTTATGTTTCACATGTCAAGATATGTCAGAATAAGATATAAAAAATCTCGCAAGCTATTGATTTTCTTTTAAATTTATTCTAATACTTTTATATGCAACATAATTAGAATCATGTAAAAAGAAATCATATGATTCCATTTAAAAAAATTTCGATGACCTTCATGTGACTTTGAAAATTGATTTTTTCGAAATAATTATAAACGGAAATTATAAGTAAATTTCTTAAATAGACAAATATCATATATATCAATTGAATGAAAAATCGATTTCTTTCGCGCTAGATACCGATAAACATTTGAATATTGACGATTAACAATAAGCTATTTAATAAACAATAAGTTATCAAAACCCGAGGAGATTACTTTAAAGAGTAAAAAAACTTTTAAAAAAGTAAATTCTTGTTCTCAGTTTCAATAAAAATATGTAATAATAAATTAATAAACATAATATATGCAAACTATTCATATTCAAAATCCGACCGAGCAACCTCCCCGTGGTGCACGGGTCATGCAAATGCCGGCAGTATCGTCAAAATCGTTAAAAAAACAGGGTTTACTTTAAATTGTGATATATCTCAGCAAATAATCGCTGTAAGGCAGTATTTTTTTTCATTTCAAAGAGCGAACCGCGTTATTCTAAAGTGTAAATCATGTTCTGCGTTTTTTTCCCTATTCCATAGAAGATTGCAAATTTCAAGATTTTGAATGTCTCAAACGTGTCTTTATTTAAAGCTGTCCACACTTCTGAGAATTCAGTTGAGTAAAAATTGACCAAATGCATCTTATAGTAGAGACTTTGATCTTTAAAACGCTTTTTAATTTTTTTTATATTAATTATTCGTTGAACAATATTGATATTTTATTCATTATATTACAAAATTTTTATAAACGGAGAGTGTACTGAAACTTTTGAGCGGTAGTGTATATTTCAAATCGTTTTTGTTTTCAATAAAAACTTAAATGTTATCTTTAACGTTTAATATTCTCGTGTACTTATGAGAATTAAAGTGCTAACGAAATCGATCATGAATTTGTTGAAAAATAGCTCAAGGAAAGTTGAGTAAAGTATTTTATAATTTACAATTAAATTTATCATGAAAGAAAGGAAAAATCTATTTTTTTAATACAAATTATCAAACACAATGTACCTAATATAATTCAGAATGAAGAACGTTTCATAATGAACAGAGTTTTTGGGAGATGATCGATGATAAAATTAAGAAATATACGTACCTCGATTTATAGTTAAATTTTCTTTAACAAAAGTCCAATTAAGTGATGTTTCTTCATATTAGACGTTGTCGTGTATCATCTTCCATTAAAAATGTTGAAGTAAAAATGAAGAAGTAAAGTTTTCAGAGAGAGAGAGGGAGGGGCGAAGGGGAGAGGGGGAGAGGAGGAGAGAGGGAAAGAGAGGGAGAGAGGGAGAGAGGGGGGAGAGGGGGAGAGGGGAGGGGGAGAGATTGATTGATTGATTATTTATTTATGCCCTAGTAATACTTTGGGACAAATATGATTTGTTACAACATTAAACAAAAAATAAATGAAAACAACAAAAATAAAAACAAAATAATGATAACTAAGTATTAAGAACGTAAGTGGATATAATTAATCAGTTTGCAAACTAGAAACAACAAAAAATTAGTGACTTATCAACAGAATTACTAGAATGCGGCACTGATAAAAGCAAGTGTATAAAGTTAATTGATATGAAAAGAGTGATATATATTAATACAGTAACAAAAGGTAACCATCGCTCGAGTATTGGAATACAACAATGAGACTTAAGTACAAGAAAATAAAATTAAAAATAAAATATAATTTTTATAACGAAGTGAAGGTTACTGAAAATAAAATATAAATCAAACTCGTAACACCAATAATTGAGCAATAGATACTCGAAATAATGACAATAATTATATAACGTAAGATTGAAATAAACAGAGTAATTACATAGTAGATATATTGTTGTTACATGAGTCTCATAATCTACATAAATGGAGCAAGGAAAAGACAGAACAATCATAGATACAAAGTTGAAGATCAAGGCTCAGAGATGAAATTATTAGGGTTAAAGATGTACTTGCTCCAGAGATAGAAGGTACTCATGTAGCTTAACTTTGAACTGTGCAACGGATGACGAGGATACCACACTAAGAGGTAGTGAGTTCCATAGGTGAATTCCGCCAAATGGAAGGATTTGTGATAAGTCACAGTCTTATGAATGGGAATGTGAAAGGTATGCGGTGATACTAATCTTGACGATTAATCGAATCACTGGATCTAGTGAAGATTTCAGAGAGGTACCTCGGAGAGATGGCATGGAATATCTTGTACATTTCTACTCCGAGAATGTATTGTCGCCTACTCCTAACAGAAAGCCAATTGAGGCGATGCCTGTACGGCGTGATATGTTCATCGCGTCTGAGGCCGAAAATGAACCGTATCCCACAGTTGATGAGTCTTTGAAGTTTGGTATTAAGTTCATCAGTCACATCATTATATATCAGGCAACAATAGTCAAGCAGAGGCCAAACAAGCGTGGAGACTAGCCGAACTCGAAGTTCTCGGGAAAGTGAGTTCTTATGAAATCTGAGTTTGAATAAGACAAAGTGTACTCTTTTTGAGATATAAGAGATATGACTTTTCCAAGATAGATCAGAACTCATAATAACTCCTAAATTTCGCGCCTCCGTGACAAACGGGTGTGTCTACAAATTGAGTGAAATTCATGCTTTTTGGTCTTCTATACATTGTAGTAACCAAGAGAGGTTCAATATTACTACCACGAATGTCTAAGATTAAAAATTCAGGTGCATTTGCAAAATCACTAAGAGATGACGCGAGAACATACGCTTTTAATGATTCGTGTATGTAACAGGCAACACCACCACCCTCTTTGCCCTCTTTATCAACCCGAATTAAATAATAGTCCTTCATTTGTACCAAACTATCAGATACAACATGCGAGTGAAGCCACGTTTCAGAAATTGAAAAAATGTGAAAAGAATTATTTTGCATGAACGCTTGTATAAGACTGAGATGACTAAGAAGAGAGTTGGCATTACAATGAGCAATTTTGAGATAATTTGGCGAAAACGTGAGAGGGTGTGAGTTGGGCCTGTCATTTGTGACTGGTTGTCATTGTATTTTTGTAAGATCGGTTTCAGAGGCGATTAGTATTGGCGGATTTCCATTTTCCTTGTGAACAAAGATCTGATCACCCCTACTCCAAACATACTTATGAGAGGCTTGTTTGGCCCTCTCCTTGACTTTGAGTAGAAGATTATAGGTTGCTGTGGGAAGTAGTTCATTGACGTAGATGCGACCAGGGACATCGTTAGAGAAAACTTCCGCAAGAGTTAGCTGGCGTTTATTACGCATAACTTTAACTATGTAATCGCGAATTTCGTTAGATTTAAGAGCAACAACAAAAGAGAGGGAGAAAGAGGGAGAGGGAGAGAGAGAGGGTGAAGGAGGGGGGAGAAGGAGAGAGAGGGAACCAAAATCCTTCAATTTTCAATGTGAAATAATGAGATTTGCTGTCAACTTTTTACAAAGAAAGGCATCTCTTTCATATTTATGTTTATGGTTTGACACAAAAATGAGTACAAGATATTATAGTTTACAAGATATTTTATATTTCATTTCAAGATATGTCAGAGAATAAAGTATACAAAATCTCGTAAACTATTGAATTTCTTACAACTTTACTAATACTTTTACATGTAGAATAATTAGAGGAATCATATGATTCCATTTTAAAAAATTGTGATTGCCTTTATTTGACATTGAAAAATTGATTTTTTTCGAAAATTAATTCTACCATTATTTGTCCTCCTCCAAACCATACAATTTTTGTCTGAACATATTTTTGATTCGACCTTATCCTGCAAAAATAAAAGGGGTAGTCACATTAGACGGAACATCCTGTATAGTTGAAATGAGTTTTTCAATTATAAAATTATCTTTTTTATGTAACAGCAGAGAGAAAATATTTTATTTTAATAGTAATAAAAACATCATAACATAATCCCCCAAAACTATATTATTTGTTAGTATTTATAATAAATATATTTTATCAAAAACATTGATATCTTAACTCATTTATGTTTGCCAATGAGACAATGGAACATAATTACTTGGCAATGTTTGTATATTATTGTCCTGAAACATTTACAGGACAGCGAGAATGGTTAGCAGCGGAGAAAATTGGGGGCAGTCTTTTATAATGGTGGGTTGTGGGAGGGGCTCTCAAGGGAAGCAGGCAAGCAAACTTGTAGATGCCTTATTTCTGTCTTGGCAATTTTGAGAAAGTTGTAAATAGGTGAAGGCAGCCTCGCTAACTCAATTGCCTCGTGATTTTATCTTTCTCAATTCGTTCAATCTTCACTACTAATAAAATAAAAAAATTAGATTTTTAAAAAATTTTAAATTAAAAATCAGATTAAAAAATCAAAAAATTTAACATAAACTGCGAAACGAAAGATTTTCTTCATACAAAACAAATCGAAAATTTTTCAAATTTGCTATACAAACAAGAATATAAACAAATGTCCATCAGATATAAATGCGATATAACCTGTATAATTAAAAACCCATGGATATTCTACGTTTTCATGCGCGCTTTTCTACAATCGATTTACGATACACAAATTTTGTAGAACATTGTGGAACATGTATAATTGCGTAATAATTTATGCTTATGAAGTATAAATACACGATATATACAGGGTGTCCCATTTTAACTTTCACATTGCTATATCTCACAAACCGATAATTTTATTGAAAAATGTTTCAAGTAAATTTATTCTGTTTCGAGGGGGACATCTTATGATAGACACACGTTTTTTCTAGATGGAGGTGTTCTTGAGATTTAAGGTGATCTTTGTTTTTTTAAATGGAATCATATGTGATTTTCTTTATATATTTTAATTCCTCCAGTTACTTGGCATATAAAAGTATTAAGGTAGAGTTATCAAAAAATCAATGGTTTGCGAGATATTTTATATTTTATGTCAAAATATATCAGAATAAAATATAAAATATATCGCAAACTATTGATTTTTTGATAACTTTACCTTAATGCTTTTATATGCCAAATAACTGGAGGAATTATATTATATAAAGAAAATCATATAATTCCATTGAAAAAAACAAAGGTCACCTTGAAATCTCAGGAATACCTCCATCTAGAAAAAACATGTGTCCATCATAAGATGTCTCCCCTCGAAATAGAATAAGTTTTACTTGAAACATTTTTCGATAAAATCATCGGTTTGCGAGATATAGCAATGTGAAAGTTAAAATGAGACACCCCGTATATGATATAAATGCAATTTGTTTTCTGTGCGTATTGCAAGATTGGATACTGAAAAAAGATGACTAGAATAACATCGGATATATCGCTGCTTTAAATTTAACATTATGATATTATGATTGAATTACAATGAATATTTCACTCATGCGATATTATATTAAGTATAATGATGGATAAATATTAATTAAATATTAATTAGAATAAACAAAATATGAATGAAATATTTGTTATTTCTTGAGTTTCCTTTGATGTTATTTAAACTATATTCATCGTATTTCTTTATAATTTTGCTAAATAAAGTATTTTATAATCAGCAGAAGATATTTCTTTAATCATACTTTTTTTTATTAATTTGGAAACTAAGTAAGAGATCTATGTATCTTTTTAATTTATAACATTATCTTTGTAAAAAGTTGAGCTTTTAATGTAAATTCTATTAATTCTATTTTTTATTATCCCTATTATACATTAGTTAGCAAATACGATATGTAGTTGATTAGTCCTTATTGCGATTATGCAGCAATTGATTTGTCTAGTCCGACAGATTTCATAAACTTTTTTGCGTCATTGTATACATCGGTTGGCGAGATATTCTGTTCCAAGCAGAGCATATTTTGTCAGTCCAAGGTCGATCGAATATTATGCTTTATCCGGTCGAGCACAGCATCCTTCGTCTTATCGAAACCGAATCACTTTATCGATTCTCGTTAGATTACAGCACGAGGTTCGGCATGATTTACATCGTATGCGCTCCATCTATTTTCTCCTTCACGACGAAACAGTGATTTTGGTGTAAACTTGATCGAAAGATCGCTTCACTGTCAGAAGTGCCTCTTCCGTTTTTTATTTTGCACGAAGCTATATAGATCTCATAGATCTCAAGTAAGATCGTGGCAGTTTTCGTGAAACTGCCACGATCTTACTCTTACAACGGAGTTTTTGCAATTATATTTTGCAACGCATTACAAATAACTAACAATAAGTTCGGTGCGTAATTAATGTGTTAGCATTATCTAGCACTACTTGAAAAATGACACTAATAAAGGCACAATTGTTGCTGAAAAATTTACACCCGTCATAACGGAATTATTTAGACACTTGAATTAGAATAATTATACCAATATAATTATATAAATATATAATATATGAATTAATGTTGAAAGTAATCATTTGAAACCAACATTTTATTTTAACGGACCGATATAATTTCTATTAATAATGTAATTCGAATACATATATTTGTGTATATATATTTATTTATATGGCTTTTTTCATACACGTAATAAATTTAAAAATATTAATGCATGTTAAAGAGGCGCTATAATACAACAATATTATTTATTAAATCTTTTACTATTCTTAAAAAAATTATAATAATTTTTGGACTTATGAAATTTTCGCATTTCCTATTGTTTAATGCAATAATAATCATTTTTGATTAGCATTGTCCCGCATTGCGATTGCTAATGGCATAGAATTTACGTCATTATGGAGCGGGTGTCACCTCACCGTAACATTACGTCATGCTCGAATCGATATATATTTTCGTCATGTGCTTGCTGGGAACTTGTTTAACGATTCCAGGTGTATTCGCATTTTTTTTTCTCGAACACGTGGTTTCGCATGGAAACGCGATCGTTCTTATTCGAAGAAACGATTACCAAATGCGTTTATGCGTATCGGATAGTTTATTAGGGTAGTTCTAAGGATAGTTCTAAGAGTCCATTCAATTTTCGAGATGCGAGAAGCTTGTCTTACGGTTTTCTGAAAATTAAATAAAAGGAAGAAAGAATAATACATTAGCACAGAAAATTGCAAACATTTTATAGTAAATAATTTCCTTTTTCTCGAGCAATTTTCGTTGTTCTAGAAATTTGGTGTAAATCCTATTTTAATTTCTTTCAAGAAAGATAAGTCTCTCAACTTTAATTTAAATTTAAGAAGAAATATGACGTTTCAGATAATAATTAAAAGAAAGTACGTTGGATATCGTGCAGCAAGTTTTAAAGAACGATATTCGAGCAAGTAAATACGAAAGTTATTTAAGAAGATACAAATTATCTGGCCCCGTTGCATCGAAATTCCATCACAAATATGGTAAACTACCACGTTATTCAAATGTTAAGTAAGATACAATCTGCCTCGACGAATACAGAATCTGGATAAAAGTCGAATAGCTGTCCAATAGTATAGATATCGCGTATTGTCGGCCTGTCCTATACGACGCTCGATCTGTCGCACCCATTTTTGTCGTCATCGTGAAGAATTGATCGGAAATATATTGGTTAATGTCGCGAAAACGGCGTCCTTTTAAGATTTAAACCGATTGTGACAATTTACATGTCGCATTCGATGTCGTGTAAATATAAAAATATTTTAACAACTTTGAAAGCATTGATTATTTTTATATTTAATCATATATGCTGATAATTCTTCCAGTTATAAAATTTATTATATGCTTTATTTATAAACTTAAAAGATTCTGTTAAAATCATTTTTGATGACATTTCTTAACGAGTGATTCTGATGCAATTCGAGTCATAATTAATTAACTAGTCAAATGTTGAATATAATAATCATGTTTATGATATCGAGTTCTTATTTATACCGCGATGATGAAGGATGATGAAGGCTTGACCTTCTAAGCCAATCATGCGTAAGTTTTAATAGATGCAAAATTATTGGATCGTTTTAACAGAGACTTTAAATTGAATTCGCAGCGGAACCATCATGTTGTTTTATTACACTATCAATTTGGCGAATACATTGACATATCGAATAGGAAAGTCATTTTACGCAAGTTACGTACGTTTTACTTAAATCGTTTCTTATCTTAGTTTTTGATGTCTTATATAATACATTAAATTTGAATATTTAAATAATTACAGTTAATTTTTTAAGGAAATTTTTGTTTAAGTAGAAAAGATAAGTATATCTTTAATATTCTCATCGTCCACAAGAGTCGATCTTATTTCGTACCTATAAATAATAATCTTTTCGACTTAATTATTAGTTACTCAATATTATCTTATTAAAGATTATATCACAAACGATACCTAACGAGAGAGCATCAGACTAATAAGAAATGAATATTTTCACATCGAGCACTCAGTTTTACTACTGACAATAAAACTGACATTATGGAAGACGAAGGTCGGTTGACCTTCACGCTTCCTAAAGCACGAGCGTGCCGGGAAAGAAGAGAAGTTTCAGTTATTCGCAGGGCTTACCTCGAGTTACGGCTCGTAAATTCGCAACTCGGAAATTGGCACGTATTCGTATCCATTCCAATACGAGAGAGTAAGGTCTTTTTTCGACGTTCTTATCGCGAATTGATAAGAAAACGCATTATTTATCATCCTCCGATTTTCAGCGGCAGGAAAGAGTTTGATAGATTACAGGCATCTCTCTCTGTTACTATCTTTTTCTTTTTAGGAAAAAATGAATGAAACAATATGAATAAAGCAATAATATAAAAATACAAATATAAAATAAAATGTTAATGTGAAATATACAAAATCAACCAGGAACTGTATTTTATGCTCTAATATTCTTTTTCTTTGTTCTTTTTCGTAGAAAGTAAATATCCTTTGTATAAAGATATCGATTTCTAATATTTGTTGTTCTAATATTTGTTTCTAATATTTTAATAATATTTGTTGCGTTAACATGAAAATTTTATGCAACTATTTTTAATATATTTTTAATACACACACGCACACGCGCTCGCGCACGCACGCACGCACATCCACGCCAAATTTTGTATATATATGTATATAGTATATTGAAATATTTATATAACATTTATATTTTACAAGGAATTACATTTTCATGGAGAAACTTATTAAAATAATGAAAAAGAAACGGGTATTCACATTTCACTTAATAAATAATAAAGAAAACAAATGAATAAACAAATAAAGAAATAAAGAAGCAAATAAATAAAATAAAAAATAGTTAGAATATTTAAGTTAATATAATGTGTGACTAATCGCAAAGAGCTTTCGGCAGAGAAATACGCAACGATTACGTACTCGTCCCATAATAAGCGCAAAGTAGAATTTCAGTGCAACATGGGCATCATTAGAACACAGAACGTCATATACTTGAATTGCAGCTTGTAGAATTCTTGCAACTGTTTCCCCCAACGCTATTCGCATTTTTATCTGCAAATTGATCGAACGTTACGGATTATCAGAATTGAAAGTGACAAAGGACGGAGGAAACGCGTTCCTGCCTTTGTACACGTCCGCTTTTGCTTTTCTTTCATCGTTCAATCTCACCGATGAAAGAGTGCCATGCCGATAGCTCTTCCTTCCCTTTGACGAATAAAAAATCCTTCCGCGATCGAGACGTTATCGAAAGGCCAGAGTAGGCCAGAACATTTCATCTCGCGCGACTGTATTACATGTTTAATCGTGCTCCGATTCGCCTGAGATGTAATTTTTGTTGGACACGTATACGGACGATATAACATGAGCAGTGGCGTAGCCAGGAGGGGGGTTTAGGGGGATAAATCCCCCCCCCTCCCGAAATTTTGGAACCAAATATGAAAATATGAAAATGAAAGGTTGAAAACCGAGAGAGAAATGAAATGGTTTTTATTAATGGTTATTATTAATGGAAATTAAGAATTTTTAACCTATCTTAGGAATACAATGAGTGAAGTAAGACTTAACGGTTTAACACAAATGTACATTCACAAAAATTTGACTTCTTCAATTAACATAGAGGAGGAACACGACAGATTATCTAAAAAACCTAGACGCATGCTTCTAGTTTAATATTGTTATCTTATTTAATTAAAGAAGTTATGAGTCGTTCTGTGATTTTATCTTTTAAAAAATCCCCTCCGAAATAAAATCCTGGCTACGCCCCTGAATATGAGAGAAATCTCGAAAAATGACGATCTTCGAACAATAGGAGAGAACTGAATTAGCAAAATTCTCATAATAATTTATAGTAATATTTGCTATTCCTCGTTAACATGAAAATTTTATACAGGGTGTTAAATTTTAAACGTAACAGGCCGAATATCTCCGATCCTATTGATTTTATAAATAAATGTTTCAAATAAAAGTTGCTAGGTTTTGAGGGCGACATTTTATGATGGACACAAGTTTTTTTCTAGGTGTTCCTGAGATCTCAAGGTGACCTTTGTTTTTTTAAAATGGAATTATCTATATGATTTTTTTATATAGTATGATGCCTGTAGTTATTCTGCACATAAAAGTATTAAGGTAAAGTTATCAAAAAATCAATAGTTTTCGAGATATTTTGTATACTTTATTTTGCCATATCTTATCGTGAAATATAAAATATCTCGTAAACTATTCATTTTTTGATAACCGTACCTTAATATTTTTATGCACAGAATAATGAAATGAATCAAAATATTGGTTTAAAGAAAACACATAGTTGCTCTTCAAAAATGTAACTGCACAATTGCATAATTTTTTCTAAAAGCAAGTATGGGTTTGAAAAGGAAATGAAAAGGAAAATATATAAGAAAAGAAAAAATTTTTTCACAAGATTTTATAAGTTGCTGTTTGTTAAAAAGATCTTAAATCAAAAATTGTTCTCTCTCTCTTTCTTTTTCTAAGATAATTAAATATTTTCATCTAATTTAGTAGGTACATTAAATATAAGGTCTAGTCTCAGAAAATTTAATAACAGAAAAGTTTTTGATTTTCAAATGGTAATAACAACATTAATAAAAAGCTTTCTACGCTCTCTGAGCTTATCTCGCCGCAGTGGAATATGAATTTCTCCGATATCGGGATTCTCATTTCCGTCTCGCCTCCCATTTGTACAAGATATGATTAGGCGAAGCTGCGAGAGAAAATTATCCCATTTTTTATCGAACATCTCTGCATGATTTTTTCGAATATTTTTCCCTTTTCTTTCTCTATGTCCTCGAATATCGATCAACGGATTAATCGTATTCGTAATTACGACGAAATGCACTACTGGCTCGCAATCGCCTGAAAGAAGGTGTTGTTTATCGATCGGCCTCAATTCATGAATCATTTTTCAAAATAATCCATTAATTCTGGCGTTTCTTGTGCCGAGTCATCTTAACGTCGCGCGCAGACTAATCTCTGAAATAGACGATTTCTCGATTGTTGTTACCGCCGGCAACTTATGGAGCACAATACAGCACAGTTTTGCTAGCGGAACCGCATGGTCATTCGGCTGGATCGACCACTGTGTGCAAATCGTCGTCACGAAGGGAGTGGTAAGAGAGAAAAATCGGCATTGCGCCACCGGTCTCGCTCGCGTCAATACACACGCTTGATCACATCGCGATCCACCTGCAAATCGCATCTCGACTCTTATACTAACTACTGTACTTCAAATATTCAAAAATTATAACTTTAATTTATTTTATTTAATTAATTAATATCTTACAGTTATTCTTCTAAATACTCTCCTTTTAGTTATCTTTCATTAACATAATTTAGTTAATTAATTATTACATTCTGTAAAATTACTTATTCTCTTTTTAAAAAAATTATGCAATTTGCAATATGCAATTACATATTTATCTGAAAAGCAACCATGTGTTTTTCTCACATCAATTGATTCATCCCACTATTCTACGCATAAAAGTATTAAAGTACAGTTATAAAAAAATGAATAGTTTACAAGATATTTCATATTCATGTCAAAATATATCAGAATAAAATATAAAATATCTCGCAAACTATTGATTTTCTGATAACTCTACCTTACTATTTTTATATGCCAAATAACTGGAGGAATTAAATTATATTAAAAAAATCATATGATTCCATTTAAAAAAACAAAGGTCACCTTAAAATCTCAGGAACACCTCCACCTAGAAAAAACATGTGTCCATCATAAGATGTCCCCCGTAATATCTTACAACCTTTGTCTGAAACGTTTTTCCATATCTAAAGCCGTTTCCGAGATCCAGGGGGCTGGGTAAGATTTTAGAGACACCCTGTATATATAAATATATAAATATATTGTAATGTATACTTTATGTATGTACATATACGTACATGCGCGAATCCATTATTCTGTATTCCCAAATACATTTTATCTAATATCGCTCTACATGCACATTGATTTAACATAAATATTACGTAAATTGGTATGTTCTTGAGATGGCCATCTTACAAAGGCGATTAGATTTAACTAGAATGCATGACCTCGTAATGAGAACTTTTTTAAAAGATTTCAGTCTCATAACATAGTGGTTCAGAGTTTGGTATAAATGCAAAATGCAATGTTTTGTAATGAAGATTTGCACAGAGAAAGATAATATGAAAAAAAGAAAAAATTAAAGTACGTAGCAGAGTTTGATTAGATCTAGAATTTCAAGACTTCGAGTAATAAAGAATTGCGGAAACTGATATAACATGGAAAAATAGTTTTGAGAAACTTAAATCATGACAGAATTTGTAATTGGAAATGAATGCAATTAACAGATAGATAACATTATGAAATTTAAATAAGAATGACAAGAAGATAACGAACTTCAAATTAATTTTAAAAATTGTTTACAAAATGAAAAGGAATGAATTTTATGCATTCAGGATCTTTAAGAATTTTTATTGGCCTATAAAATGGAATTTCTCTTGTTAATTTTCTTCTTATCTCAGCATATTTATATCTCTATTGCATTCCGCTTATTTTCGCGAATTTATGTCCTTCCGCATACACGGAACAAGTGACTCCAACAGAATCATCGATGCGAAAAATATGAATCTCCATGACCAACGATCTTGAAATGAAATTTCCTCGCTATTACTCAGCGGTAAAAATATCCAGAAATATAACAATATTTAATAAGAATTGTGAATATTTTAGTAAGTTTGTCGCGAATGTGAGAAATTAGATTGCGTCACGTATTGCGGCAATGCGACGGAAAGGATGAGGCCTAGAACTGCCAATATTGATTTTACGTCTGGACATGTCACATACACACTCTCGATTTAACAAAATATCAGAGAAGCGTAGTTTTTTAAATAATATATTACATAAAAATGAGCTTTAACGACTTTGGCCAGCCAGCATTATTGCGGTCCTATTTTAGCGTAAGCGTAATCAGCTTCGCCAAGTGATAAAATGCGAGGAAGATATCCGGATTAATACGGATTTGGGAACGGACTTTTATTGATTATCTACCGGTCGATTGCAATGTGAGAATTGTCATTATAATTTTTTTATTGTTATTTTATTGAAACGATTTTCTTCACTGTTAAATTTGTAGTGTTAAATTAAACCAAATTTGAGTCATTTATAACCATTCCTGTCCCCTACAGCACAACATATTGTTAAAAGATTGCAGAAAGATTTCAATAGTGCGACATATTACAAATATTGCAAGAATATTGTAGAAATATTGTAATTTCAATATTTCACAGAAAATGTTGCAAGATATTACTGCAATATCATAATTCAATCACATACATTGTAATATTTTAGAAATATTACAATATATTTTGATTACGTATTCGGATATTCTAGGACTGCCGCTAGATGGTGTCGTTTCTCGAATGTAAAATTTGTCGGGTTGTCTATATAATCGAAGCTTGGACATGTCACAATTTATGCATGGTTTATGCATACACTTACAATTAGTGCGAGATATGATTGTGTCTTTGCACAAAAGAAATTAATGAGCATAATATTTAGAAATTTAGTATTTAGAAATATTTAGGACATTATTTGAAAAAATTGCATTGACGTTTCAGGAATATATATACAATATTTTTAAAAATATTTTAGGATCATTGTAGGAATATTGAAAAATATTGTTTAAATGCGGACATAGAAATGTTACAAGATTTCAGAAATATTTTGTGAAATATTTCAATCTTACAAAATAATATTCCTGCAATGTTGTAGCAATATTTCGTGCTGTAGGGGATAGGTCGCCACTGCTCTTATCTAATATGTTGTTAATTTATCTAGAACAATTAGGTTATGGTTGCTTTTTAATCACATATTTTGTGTTAAAATAATAAATTTTGACCTATGTAAAAGTTAAAAATAACCAAATAATTTAACTGAAGAAATTAGTTTAAATTTGATCTTTTATAATATCTAACAGTGTTTAGCACGCATTACGCAATTGCAGAATATTCTGAGAAATTCGTGCAAGAATTGTGTTGTGCAGTCGCTATTCTTGGTCCGCTATGTTTACTATTAAAAAACATAAAAAAAATCACAACGTTACATCTGTCGTAAGGCTTCGCGATTAAAATGCATTGTAGAATCTGCCGGAAACTGTCAGGATGGTCTCGGAAAACTTTCAGCGGCCTCGTTGTACGCTATGATTTAGTTTAGTGAGGCGTTCACGAGTGTCCGCCATTTGATACATTATTTATGGAGCCTTCTATCGCGCTTCGGTCCGACGAAGCAGTATCGCGAATGCATGAGAAACATAATTGTCGTTGCCGTGACGAAAAATGCAGACGTGAAAAGTCGATTTCTGCGGGCGGGACGGGTAGAAGAACCGGCACTGCACCACCGTCGTGTCTTCGTCGATATTCGTGGCACTTAGGCCAAGTCGCGCGTTGTATAGTACATTGACTTCTACTACTTGCTTCATGTCGCACATATATGTATGTACACTATTCTAACCGACACACGGGAAAACTGTCAATAAAATTCCAGAGCCGATCGCGTATTGGCGTATACGGCATTCAAGGCGTGAGGAACATGCAAAGTGCGTTAGGGATCTCGTATCGCTCGATCGACAACGAATGTTTGCAAGTTTTACGGATTTAATCGTGACCGAGAAAATGTTTTTTCTGTCGTTTAGCAACAAATAAAATTCGCGTTACTTATTCTTCGATTACATAATTATGCTTTAATTAAGGATGTTCAGGCATTACGACTAAAATACATGATGAAACCTCGCTGAAGCCAATTGGATTCTGTAGATTTCATCATAAAAAAAATTCTGTTAAAGTTTGAGACTGTTTAGGAAGCTTGTTACTGAGAAAATTAAATAATAAAATTACACGTAGTCTTATGGAAAATGAGGGAAAAATTATTATATCTCAGTGAAAAATGATGAAAAAATATGAAATTTTGCAAGTAGAATGATTAAGACTACATAATTGTTCATACCAATTTTTAGCTTAATTAGGAGACTCGTTTTTTTAATAATGGTTAAGTTTAATGTTTATGTTTATGTTTATGTTTATGTTTATTGTCTCGATTCGCTTACATACGCTCAAATACAGATAAGGAGACTAGGAGTGACACGCACACTATCGAATGCCATGCAATGTTGCCAAATGCGAAAAGTGATTTAACTCTTGAAACTGATTGTACGCAACCTAACTTTTAGCAGGGAAAAAGTACCTGTACCGCCTGAACATCTTTAAGAGAGTATTCTGGTGTAGAAGTTTGAAAAAATCGAAAAATTTTTTTTGCATTCTCTGAAAGTATATGTTAAGAAAAATATGTTTGTAAAGGAATTTGCTTGAATTCATAAAATTGACGAAGTTATAGCAATTTGACGACGAACAATAGCTTTGTCTCGACAGCTTTGTTTCGTTCAAAATTCGTTCAATCCGTAGATCTTAGGGTAAATGTTTCCCTTTAAACAGTCCGCTCCAATGACCTTGACCTTGACATATGTTGTCAAGGATATGATCCTGAGTAACTTTTCCTTGTAACTTATCCGTCGCTCGTTGTTTATTAAAAAGTTATGAACAAAAGAAGTTTGAAAAATATAGGGTAAATATATTACTAAATAGATGAGTCTCATACACACACACACACACACACTGACATAGGTTAGGTTGGGTCAGATTTTTGTAGGGGGGGTCTGGGGGGGCGCAGCCCCACCAGCACACTCAATCATGTATTAAATATGCAAATTTACAAATAATCGGAACCTTAGTCAATCGAGACCGTGGTCAATCGGGACTCGTGTGTGTGTGTGTGTGTGTGTGTGTGTGTGTGTAGTATTGACCACAGTCTCGATTGACCACGGTCTCGATCGACGGTTCCGATTATTTGTATATTTGCATATTTAAGTACATGATTGAGTGTACTGGGGGGGGGGGCTGCGCCCCCCCAGACACCCCCTACAAAAATCTGACCCAACCTAACCTGTCAGTGTGTGTGTGTGTGTGTGTGTGTGTGTGTGTGTGTGTGTGTATGAGACTCAT
>NJRQ01000564.1:76050-94930 GCA_003063805.1 Aphaenogaster ashmeadi
ATAGAGCAAATAATTAGCAATTAAATAGCACTACAAAAATGCATATTGGTTTTTTTAATTTCTTGCTTTTTTTCTTTGTGGCTATGCTAACTTTAATCTTAAGCTAGCACAGCCATTGTTTTTCTCGAATCGGCTGGAGCAAAAAAATCGGGAGTAGAGCAAATAATTAGCAATTAAATAGCACAACAAAAATGCATATTGGTTTTTTTAATTTCCTGCTTTTTTTCTTTATGGCTATGCTAACTTTAATCTTAAGCTAGCACAGCCATTGTTTTTTTCGAATCGGCTGGAGCAAAAATATCGGGAGAGTAGAGCAAATAATTAGCAATTAAATAGCTCTACAAAAAGGCATAGTTTTTTTTAATTTCTTGCTTTTTTCTTTATGGCTGTACTAACATTAATCTTAAGCTAGCACAGCCATTGTTTTTTTCGAATCTGCAAAAAAATCGGGACAAGAGCAAATAATTAGCAATTAAATAGCAATTAATTCTTATATAAGTCGCATTCGATTGTGCTGAAGTGGCTGTGGCAGCTTAATAGACATATGGACAACGAGTGTTTAATCTATAGACATAGTTTTTGTTTGTGCCCCGTTGTTCTCTCTTGCTCGCACATGCGTACAAAATGTATGAGAGAGAACGAAAGGGCACAAAACAGAGTGCATCCTTTTCTACATGCGCCTCAACCCCCACTGACCACTCCTCAATACTCGGTCTAGATATACTATGTCTATGGTTTAACCCATTTCACATACTTTATTCGTTGAAATCGGTTTCGATTATTTATTTATTTATTGACAAGTTAAATTACTTATCAGCTTGCTCACTTGTTCATTTACGACCTTAAATTGAGATTAAGCTTACCGGGACTGCAATAATAGGCAACTGTTGAAAGTAAGGTCAATGAAATTCGGAGTTCCTCGCGTGCCGGCTAAAATGTTAAACAGTCCATTCTGTATCAATCATTGTTTCCAAATTAGAGAGCCATGCAACTTTAATATATATCTTATTTGTGGCATATATGTATCTTACGGGAAGAGATGGGTCGGTTATTGCGTCTAAATGGCCTGGCTATATAGCGAGGGGAATACGTAGGTGATAGTGGTAAATAGAAAACACATACACATATTGCGGCTCACGCGAACGTCACGCGATGCGAGAGAACTGTCGAGAAGTTTTAGCGGAGATCGCTCTCGATGACAGCCGTTCTCCTCTTGCTTGGCTGCTCTCTGCTCTCTGCTCTCTGCCCGAATTAGAAGTACGAGACATCCTAAAGCTGTTCTGTATGTACACTGTACAATCTCGAAATCACCAGATCGTGTTCCCTATAGTTTCTTCGACCAATTCGAAGAGAACTTTTAGTGAAAATGCCGAAGGGGATTACTCATCGCATCTCTCTTTCCAACATTTAACGTTATATATTTCTTTGTAACTTCGAACTAAAATTTTAAGTGAATTCTGCTATTTTAAAGTAAAATCCGCTAGAAATTAAGTAAAAAAGATATATGATTTTTATTTTTTTTCCTGAAGTTTATCATTAGAAACACCTTGTTTTCGAGGATTAGTCCTTTGTAGGCTTCGATTTTTTCATTAAGGAAAATTTGATATCAAATATTAAACAGAGGCATCAAGAAAAAATCGATATCTAGGAATCTATAGTAAAATAGATATCAAATGACACAAAAATTCGTAGATATCAAATGACACAAAATTTCTCTGCAACCTAATAAATTTATATCATATTTCTTTCGTATGTTGTATTCAGTTTATGATTCCATTTATAATCTTACATATATTTTAGAACATAGTTAAAGTAGGAATCCAAAAGTTCTATAGACGGTTTTAAGTATACCTATTCGCGTTTCGCTTTTCCATTTAACTTTTCGTCGTTATACCGCGATCGCGAGTGAGCCTTTTAATGATTTCAATGAACGGAATCGATGCGTCGCGAGAAGCCGTGCGATGTCGCGAGAACTTTGCGCGCTTATTGTACTATTGTCCTGAGTTCGATCATGAATCGTACCACCTCTCCCTTCCGATCAATGGTTTTCTATTTAATCGGCGCGTATTGTAATTTTCGAACTGGTCTTTCACGTGACGAATTTTTTAGTAAAATTTAGTAAAATTTCAAACCATTTAGTAAAATTTGTCATTATGAATTTATATCATTCTATTTTCACAAGTGCTTTCATTGCTCCATTCACGATATCAATTTTATTACACTATACACTTGCATTTTGACCTACCAATAGGTCTGTTTGTTTTAGCTGAACTTTTTGCACAGTTCATCTTTTCTCTTTTTCTTTCCAACGTGAAAAGGAAAAGAAAAAGATGAATCGTGCAGGAAGTTCAGCTAAAACAAACAGACCTAATGCGACAAAATTACGATCGGACCAATAATAGAGCATTGGATTTCTTAGTTTTCTGTTTTTTATACAATTTTAAAAAAAGAGAAGAAAGAAAAAATGTGTAAAGTGCTATATGCCGTCTGGGCGCGGCGACCTACGATAAAGGTTAACGTTGTCCCACATTGCCATTAATAAATGAACGTCGAAGAATCGATAGTCGTCTCTGTGCGGGGTTCACAGTGGAACATATACTGTTTATTGTCTGAAAGCTTATATTCGTTTTAAATTATTAAACGCTCATCAGAACGTTGGCCTTTTACTTGATGCTTAAAAATAAAATTCTGTATCGCTCGTGTGAAAATATGATTGAAAATTATCGGAAATAACTATAAATATATCAAAAAATAAATTCTTCGAGATAAGAAGATATTGTATTATAAGTATAATAAGTTTCGATGAAAATAGCAACGAGTATAAGAGTCTAACGTCCGAATTCATAGACGTTTCTCAGTTTTCAAGATCAGTCTGTCTTTGTCTCGCTAACTATGTTTTACCATACGCGTAACAAAGACAGACTGATCTTGAGAACTGAGAAACGGTTTATGAATTCGGACCTAAGAAACAGATAGGTTCAAGAAAGCTTCAATCGTATTACGATTAGTATAATTAGTACTATTTACGAAAATTTTGTTGGTTTAATTATATTTCGTCACGCTTTACTAATCCTTTAGATAAAAATAATTACATTCGATGCGAATGATATTATGAACGTGGTATCTTCTCGAATGGATCATGGAAGCCCTAACTATCGATCCGTTCATCTACCGAAACCTTGCAGCATATTTTAATTGATGCAGTGAATAACGGCCATGCTAGAAATACATTGTGTCTGGTGATATAACTAAAAAGAAACCAGGTGATTTCTTATGAAAAAATAAGTTGAAAAAAAAATAAAAAATGAATTTTATATCATTATATTGCCAAACTGAAAAATAATATGTAAGTTATTTATAACTTATTAAATTAATTTTATTAATAATTAACCTTCTTTAATAAATAATAAATGTAATAAATTATGAAAAAAAATTTTTAAATTTATTGCATTACTTATTAAGTGATTCAAATTATTAAATAAATTATCCATTATAATTTTTATTGTAATGAATAAATCAAATTTACGATTCGTTAAATAAAATTACTCTAGAATAATATTATTTTTTAATTGAAATTCTGAAACCCTTCACGGTAGCTCCGATTGTGTCCATTTTTGAATATTTTGTGGCTACACTGCTAGCTATATTAAACATCGAACAAAGATTGATATTATGAATGTAGTATTGTATGAATTATTTATGAATGTAGTATTATAATCCAGAACTATATAACAAATTTACGTAATATCATGAAATTAATATATAAATGATTTTAGTATTATTCAATATGTTTACATTTACATACGATTATGGAGAGTATTTCTATCATGATTTTTAACAGCAAATTGTGCATTAATTGCGTGTTACAGCAGCTTCATTCGGAATACAGGAGCACGTATACATGGCACGAGTACACAGGACCGCATCAGGAGCACACGGTTGTGCGACGCGCGCCGCAGCCGCCACCGTCAAGTAAGTGCAATAATTACGATAGAATAGTATTGTTATTTTCGTTATATTTGCGAACATTAATCCTAAACAGAAAATAGCTTTTTCGCCGGCAGAAAGCGTAAAAAGTTTTATTGATACGCGTGTTATATGATGTGACGTGACACTTCGTTGATATAGTGAATTATGTGAAGTTTTAAAATTTATTACAAATGATCCTCTTATGTTTAAAATATAATTTCCCAAATGGAAAGATGCATTGTTGATTTGATAAATGTATTGTGAGATATATTGAAAATTAAAAAGAGAAATTTACAGAAATTGGAAGATCTACACTTGTACTGTTTAAGCTTGATACTGTTAAGCTTGATTAGAGAACTCTCACGTCACTCGAGCGTGAATCGGCCGATATGTCGACTCTATTCTACACAGGACATATGTACATGAGTTATTTTTTATTTTAATGAATCAATCATCAAATAATAATTCCTCAATCATCATTCAGTCGGGAAGAGAAAATATTCAATGTACGCTCCCAAGAGCGTCCTATTCGCTGAAAGAACCCTTTACTTTTTTTCTTTTATATTAGTCTCTTAAAAGTGTCTTTAGTGATTTCGTTTATTAATATTACTATTCATATTGTTGACGCACTCGCTCTCCATCATATCCCATTCAGTTCATACATTATATTATCGCGATTTTCCAACGGTACATATAATATTATTTTTTATATAATATGCATATATAGGGTGTCCCTCAACTCGCAATTTTAATGGCAAACTCTTTGATGAATTTCGAGTTGATTTTTTTTCTTAGGGAAAACGAGGTACCGAAGTGCCTTAACATTTTTAATTATAAGCGATTGAAAAAGAAAGATTCGTCGCAAACTAAGTTTCAAGAGATCGCAGGACCATATTTTTTAGTTAATTTCAAGAAAGCTTTATGTTAACAGAATTCCAATTTGAGGCTTGGCTGCAGAAACGTTTGTGACGTTGAAAATCAGAAAGCTGCATTAAATAATGATATCCCTTTGACATTGTCGCTATGAAAAAATCGATTTTAAATTTGTCAGAAAATCTGTCATTAACCCTTTCGTTACGAAGGATTTGTATACACTCCTAATCATTTACGGAAGGCGTATATATACACTCTTTAAAAGTGGATTCTCATTTACGAATATATATATACACGGAGAAAATTTTATATTAAAAATTACTATGTATGGCAGTAACCGTGGACCATGCTGGAATTATAAAAATTTTTACTAAAGAGTTTTCACAAAAGAGTTTAATAATTATTAATATAATAACATAGTAAAAATTTTTATAATTCCAGCAATGGTCCACGGCTACTGCCATACATAGTAATTTTTAATATAAAATTTTCTCCGTGTATACGCCTATACAATTTATATAATAATGTATACAATTTATTATATAGTGATAGAACGTTTCGCATAGTACCGTTGAATAATAATTGTTTCGTCCAATACACAGTAAGCACTTTTCGCGCCGTAGCGAAAGGATTAAAATAAAAGTCGCGAGTTGTGGGACAATCCCGTATATTTATTATCTATATTTTAATATTGTGTATGTCACGATATATCTTTTTAGAGCAGCGCATTACGTGATACATATTGTCATATACCTGTTCTCTCGATGTTATTCTCACTTTGCCCTATTACTGATGTCTCTATGTGAACGCTTATAAGTCAGAGTAGATATGCATTTTTACCTGCCGGTAACGTGGATTCGTTCTCGGCCCATCTTTCGAGAACAGACGCCAGCTGTCGATCGGAACGGTGGATTCCCCCTCGTTTCCACTCGATCGAGTATCTCGGTAACGTGCGATTAAGCGCAAAAATGCGGTTCTTGGCCTTGTTTAAAGCTGTATTTGCAGATGACTACGTTAGTCGCATAAAAATTTTCGTTCTTAAATATCTTTTTACATTTCCATAATATAATGATAGATGTAAGATATATAGCCTGTATTTAATTAATTCTAGTTGATACATTTAATGATGAAATATTTACAATATCGAGTCACAGCATTTAATTTTGGCGTAGATATTTAAAGCTGAAAATTAAATTGTTGCGATAAGGATGATGATAATTCGCAGCAAAAAAAAATTTGAATATGAATTCCTTTAAATCTTCCTTAGAATTCATATGATTTAAGGAATCTCGAGAATCTATTTGAGAATATAAAGCGCCTCTCTCAACTGCAGTAAGAACAATGGTGGATGTGCAGGGATCAAAATTTGCTTCGTACTAAACAGACAGCAACTGATTTAACTCGAGATCTCCTTGCTTATTTCAATTTGCATTGAAACAAAAGGACAAACGTCACTTGTAAGCTTTCCTATTATCCTCATATTATTATCATTACTGTAGCAATTTTTATGTTATTAATAACCTATATAAAGAGTATTATAGCTTACAACAAAATACCTAAAAAGTAGATAAAAGGCAGATAACGGAATTCCTAACAAAGGGCCAATAACTGCGAATATTATTGCCGTGTCAGAATCCATTTCCACCGATCGTCGATTTCTCAGCTAGTCGTCGCTTGAATTTAATCGTCCACGATCTCGCGCGATCTTCTGCGACCTCGTTTCGCGTAAGGCAATTTGGCCGCAATAAATTCCGCGCCATTGACTTTCCCATCTCGTCGACGGCGTTCCTCTCTCTTGAAAAATGAAATAAACTCGACATAGATCATGGACGATTGAACTCTGCTCTCCCCACCCGCGTGATCTTTATTTGCAGGCGATCTTTCTTTTATTCTTTTTTACACGGGTTGATAGATTTAACTCATCTGTGTGTAGTGTCACCAGTGGTGTCGTGATGTTTGGCTTCTATATTATCAAACAAAAATGAAAGAGAAGGATTTATCAAACGTAATTACATCGTATAAAATTATTAAGTAATAGTATAAGATTATAAAATAATAGTATATGAATCTTAATTGATTGTAAAAATCTCTACGAATCAGACGGGAAATATTATGTTTCATTATAAATTGTTCTGAATCATTCTGTATATGATATGCCATCATGCACAGGGTAATTCAGAACAAATATTTGTCCTTGAAATATCGTATTTCTGATTCGATTTTCAGGCGACTTTTCCTCTTCCAAAATTTTGTCCGAAGCTTAGTTTTTGAATTATAAAAAGAAATAGTTTGCGTATTATGAGTTGAGTGCAGGAGGTAGAGACAAGGGCGGCGCAACTTATTGTCAGACGATTAGCTGATAGTAGCAGGCGGTCGTAAGCGCACGGTGACCGTGAGTGCGTCTCTACCTTCTGTACCCGACCCGTAGTACACAAACCATTTCTTTTTACAATACAAAACCTAAGCTTTGGACAAAATTTTGGAAGAAGAAAAGTCGTCTTAGGCTAATATTTCATGTGTCGCACGACAAATTTTTCAAACGTATTAATTGGCTACAAGATAGAGAATTTTTGGAGACTCGAGTATTTCTCTATCCAGCAGCCAATCAACATGTCTAAAAAATTTGTCGTGCGACACATAAGATATTAGGCTTATTGTTAGACTCAAGCCAGAAATATGATATTTGAAGGACAAACGTTTGTTCTGATTCATCCTGTATATATTCACGATATCACTGGAGATTTAGAAGAGGTATCATACACGCCGACTCTTGAAGAAACTTCAACGGAAACAATGGTCTAGCCCTCTTTTGTTCATCGAATACCAAAAAAGTATAAATCATCGTTTTTACTTCAATTCGTTATTGATATCTCGCGATATAGTCGAAAGTAGAATTTGACATTCGGGAAAAAATTTCGATGAATTTCAGTAGACGCACATATGCACACACAGACACACACGGATAAGCACGCAATATCTTGGAATTTTTTGATCGGCCTTGAAGTTAGGGTTACGTGATCGATTATGACGGAGAGTCAATCGGTCAAGCAAAAAAAAGCAACGTATATCGTGCGGTAAAGGGGGATGCAAAAGAAAAGTAAAACAAAAGAGAGAACGCGGTGCCAGCTGCGAATTTTGATTGCAGCGAAGCAACCAAGCGCGAAGCTACAATCGGCCAAGTCAACCGAGGATGAGAACAGCGAAGGTAAGACGAACGATACGGAGCTACGCAAATGCCCAAGTTTTATTTCGATTTGTTTTCGCTCTCCGAAAAAAGTCCTCCTTCCCCTCCCTTTGCCCGGATGCTACTATCCGTATCTGCCATTAATTTGCTGATTAATAAACAGGCTTGTAGGAATGTCAATTTCTTCACTGAACGATCGTAATATCATAAAAGTTTAAAATGAAATTGATTACAATCCATATATATATATGTATAATAAATATATATTGTATATGTATATATATATAATACTTTGTATATTATTTATATGTATTATTTATATATTATATTATCTACATTTTTCAAATAGGATGCTAGACATAATCGTGAATATGAATATAATTATTTATAGCATTTTTATTCTTGGAGAGATATGAACAGTGAAGAGTTAATTGAAAGTATTGAATTGTTATGAAAGTTCTCTCGGTCTCTCCATAATTTTTTTTAGATATTACGATTTAGATATTTGAATGCTTCTGGAACAAAAAGTTTAAATATTAAAGACTTAAGAAACATTAAACTCTTTTCAATTTCGTAGAAAAGTTTTAACAAATTTACCTAAAAGCTGATAGGACTTTTCAAACGATTTAATGCGATTGCTAATAGATAGTCCTTTATTGATAAACTAGGCGCCGCAAAAAATTACGTTTCCTTAGCTATTTCATTCTTTTTCTTTTTCAATGCTCGCATTCATTTAACGCGATGTTCCTCTAAAACATCGACTTTCGCATAATAATAGTCATTATATATTTCAATTTGAAAATAATCATTAATGACCGCTAACGTAATTGTGTAACGATCATTATGACATCATTATCGATTGTTCGGACTTTCCGTCTCGTCTGACAGAACTGGGAACGAAAGGCTTACCTATTCCTCTGCGTGAATCTATAAATTTAATAAATTTAATTTTAATTCGCTTGCGAAAAATGAAAAAATATATTTTCATACTTCGCCTGTATAAATTTTATCGATAAATCCTGTTTATCAGATGAAGCTTTGATTTTTTCAAATGCCATGTAAAATCGATCGACAAATAGCTGGCGACGTTTAGGGCATGAACGACGTATCGCAAGATATTTCACTTTTGCATATCTTATTTCGACAATCTTTGCGAATCATTCGTCATGACAAACTCCCATTTGCCTGCACGAAAGTCGCGCGAAGCATGCCTATAAGTATGCCAAGCTTATTATCATTCCGACGAGAACTGCGATTAACCAGAATAATGTTTGTGAAATAACGAAATTCAGGGCGTACATACATACATATATCATGATACATATAAACGTGATTGCGATAATATTATTATTGAAAGTAAGGTATAATATGAATAAATGTCCTTCAACAGTACTATTATTTTCTACTCATTAAGCTATTGTAAATCCTTTCTTCGCGCTTTAATCCAATGTTGCCAAAGTTTATCTTTGCATTGTCCTTGTCACCAGAGTCTAGAATGACGGTATTTTCGATCATATCTCCTGGTATTTCGTCGTACGGAAAATATTCATCTGTCAATTACTGTCACGTTATTAAATGCAACATCTTCGGTTTTATTTCCACGCCATATATCGCGTTTAGCCTTTCGCGAATCAATTTATCACAATCGTTTATGAGACTAACGGTAAAACTAATTGTAAAACATGTTTTTTAATAAATACACATTTTGTATATGTACATAGTGTAAATATTGTATACAGGGTGAGTCGACATTTTAATCGACACAGGCAAATATCTCGAAAAATATGGAAGATGGAAAATACGGAAAAATGTTTCAGACAAAAGTTGTATGGCCTAAAAGGAGACATATGATTCCGATGTGAGTCATGTCGTAGATGTCGTCGTTTTCAAAAAATTTTAAAGGCGACTAATTTCTTAAATGGAACTTGATTTTTTCCTTGAGATAATAGTTGTAGATCTCGTCGAGACGTTTTCAAAACACCCCCAAAAATTGTCTTTTGCATAAGCCTTTCCGGAGATATGTAGCTTTAAAGTTTACAATATTTTGACATAAAATATAAAATATCTCGTAAACCATTACTGAGATGAATCAATTGATGTGAGGAAAACACATGGTTGCTTTTCAAAAAAATATGTAATTGCATATTGCAAATTTCATAATTTTTTTGAAAAGCAACCATGTGTTTTCCTCACATCAATTGACTCATCCCACTATTCTACGCATAAAAGTATTAAGGTACAGTTATCAAAAAATGAATAATTTACGAGATATTTTATATTTTATGTCAAAATATCGCAAACTTTGAAGCTTCATATCTTCGGAACGACTTATGCAAAAGACAATTTTTGGGGGTGTTTTGAAAACGTCTCGACGAGATCTACAACTTTTATCCCAAAGAAAAAATTAAGTTCCATTTAAGAAATTAGTCGCCTTTAAAATTTCTTGAAAACGACGACATCTATGACATGACTCACATCGGAATCATATGTCTCCTTTTAGGCCATACAACTTCTGTCTGAAACATTTTTCCGTATCTTCCATATTTTTCGAAATATTTGCCTGCCATTAAAATGACTTACCTTGCATACAGGGTGTTCGTCCATAAATGTCCGGGTAAATATCTTGCAACTGGTCGAAGTTACAAGAAAGTTTAATAAGACCATTTTGCATGGTTTTCAGTCCGCAATAAAACGCATGTAAAAAATTTTTGAAGCCTTTTTTGAAGAGATAGCCTTCTTGAACCTTCTTTTAACAAATCATCGATTTACTATTATAGTAATGTACTTATGTATATTTATGTATAACTTATGTTAGTATACTTACCTTGTATAACTTATTGTTATCAAAACAATTATAAACTTTTAATTTCAATAAAAATAATAAGCTTTTCGATTATTTGATAGAAATAAAAAATTTTTCGATTATTTGATTGTAACTTCTAAAGAAGGCTCAAACGTCATTCTTGATTTTCGACTTATTTTGACTTCGTCAATTCATTCTCCAGAGATCGGGCGTAACTTATAATAAACCCTGTATATCGCGTAAATATTACGATCTTCTCTAGCAAATCTTTCTGACAAGATATTTTTCTAGAACGAAAACATCTCGATGATCTAGAATTCGGGGAAATAAGAACTCGAGACACAAGCTTTGCTTGTTTTGCAATAAAACTCACTTGAATACTTAAATCGGAGATATTTATTTGTTATTAATAATTCATTGCCATAAAGTAAATTTAGCAGCATTAGTAATACATTTTAATTAATCGAATTTATGTGCATATTCTCAAATAGAGGCACTTTTCATTATCAGATTGAGCTATCGATTTTTACTCGCTTTAACCTTTTGAGAGCCGCAGGGTTCTCTTAAAAGATTTCGTTCTAGAAAATAATTTGTTTAATGTGTAACTCACCGCAAAAGAAGATACCGTTTTCAAGTTGTTATAATTTTATATAAATAATTTTTCAGATTTTTTAATCATATACATTAATATTTACAGCTTTTTGGAATTATAAAATTCAAAATGATAAGTTTCATACGGTAGCCATCAAGTAGATAATTTTTGCGTATATGATCTACATTAAACTTGATATTTTTTATTGTTTAGATTCTTTTGCTGATTGTAAATTATATTTCGTTAAAATTACGAATTTAAAACGGCAGTTGCAGTGGTGGTTTGCAATATTATAGTATTTGAATTTTTTATTATTATTTCCATTTATGTGAAATACGATCGATAAAGTATTAGATCTGTGATTTTAATATAAGTGTGATTTTAATATTGACTTCTGATTCCTAATCGGCAATCTCACAAGAGACATTAGACACCGAGCTTCGCCTGAGCTAAAAGAACATTTCCCTTTCATAATCAGAGACGTTGTAACGTCTCTGCAGCCTTCTAAAGGACAAAATGATCACGTGACTGAATTGCCGCTAGCACGGTTGGTGGAAATTCAGTCACATGACCATTTTATCGCTAAAAACGAGCGATGAGCGACGCATGAAAAAGTACCTTAAACGTTAAACCTCGCGCGAAATACAAAAATCGTTTGCGAGTTGAACGATGTCCTTCACGGAGAAAATTTTATATTAAAAATTACTATGTATGGCAGTACCCGTGGATCATTGCTGGAATTATAAAAATTTTTACCATGTTTTTCACTAATGAGTTTAATAATTATTAATATAATAACATAGTAAAAATTTTTATAATTCCAGCAATGGTCCACGGCTACTGCCATACATAGTAAATTTTAATATAAAATTTTCTCCGTGTTGATTTTTCATAGGACGAACGTCATTCAAGTTGAAAGCATTAAATTCAAGTGGAATTTACCGGTCACAAATCATCGGGTATCTCGCTCCCACAATCTACGTGAAAATATCTCTCTCTTTTGGCCGACTTATCCAATATACACGATGTGCACGATACATACACACATACACACATACTCACACTTACTCGAGAGAGCGCGCGTGCGCGCGCTTACATCCATATAGTGCTCTTTCGTATTTATCTGCACGAAATTTACCGAATGCTTGCCTATAGATATGTATACACTCCCCTTGGACTTCAGGCCGATTGTAGTAGCGATTAATCGTTGCAATTGAATCATGCATACGGATTGGAGGGAATAATAATAGAGAATGAGGATCAACCATTCTCGAAATTTGCTGGAATCAGTTCCAATATTGAAATTATTTGGATAATGAAAATCCATCAGGCTGCCATAGAAAGTCGAAATTTCTAGTATAACTACGATCGTAATAGCGAATTCGATTAATTGCGATGTTTTGATTGTCATGACATTTTACAATAATAAAAGCCAAAATTTATAATAATTCTTTGCTAATAATAGTAATATGACATTACTGAGAAATGATATTTAATGTTTGTTTTAAAGCAATGGTTGGATTTAGTTGTAACTTTCGGCTCGATTTTCGTATCGATGCCATTGTTTTCCTCATGCTCTGCTCACGTCTTATTTTGCCGACGAAGGAAACGACGAAGGAAATTTTGCCGCGTGCACGAATAAAAACGTTTTTAAATAACTATTGTAATTTTTATATCTTAAAAAGTATTTATAAACTATTGAAAAAGTTACCGTAAAGACGGGTTTTATATATTAATAAATGTAAATAATAATTAATCTATATAGTATCTATTAACATATGTATAAAATGGTGCTGAATACAATTTTGAATATGTATAAAAGAGAAAACTACGCGTTTCCTCGGCGAAGTATTAAGAACGAACCGCGCGCCGAACACACATAACTAAGGCGTATGATGCCAGGAACGGCCATAATGAATGTCATATAATTATTAATTATTATTAATATTTAGTTTATAATTATTAATTATTATTAATATTATTATAATTATTAATTATTATTAATATTTTCTATCATTAATATTTAGTTTTAATTATTATTATAACTATATAATTGTACAATTATAATTTTGTATAGGGGAGAGTTGTCTAATGCATACTGATCACCTAAATCGTACCTCTTCAATTTTTTTTATATAAAATCATACTGAATATAAATGGCATTTAACGATAAAAATAAAATAAATGAGCAGTAAGAGATATAGACGAAACATTGCCAAATTACATCTTATTTTATACGTGTTACAGACATTTTAAAAAATCAGATACGATTAATGTAATTTTTGATCAATATATCTATAGTCATCAGTATATGGTTATCATAACAATCTAATAACGCAGCTTTATTCTGCATTTTTATGTTTTTAAAGAAATAGATTTATTGTAGAACATTTTACATCTATTTTATGTACACATTACAATTATTATAAAAATTAAATCAATATCTTTATAAAATTTATCACGTTTCCTAAATCGTACCACTACAAGGTTCCTTGAATCGTACTGATATGATTTGACATAACTCGTGTTTATTTATTTATCATTTTATGATAATCATTTATTTATTATTTATTTATTATACTATTTATAATTTATTTATAACTACATAAATAATTATGTAATTATAAAATAATAAATCGAATATACCTAACCTATATGATAAACTAAATGCAAACGTGTTAAGTATGAGATTTCAAATCGCATTATTAATCGTATTATTATTATTATTATTATTATATATTAGATATTTCTTTATTTGTTATTAGTATATTATATTTCTTCAAAGATAAATAAATAAAATAATTTTGTTATTTCCATTTTCAAATTTATTATTTTTAAAGGAGCTATGTTTTTGGAAACCGATAGGTACGATTTAGGAGACTGGTTACTTAAATCGTATTTTTTACACCATGTTATAAAAAGGTTTATAACAAATCAGTTTAGATTTGTTAAAAGTTAAACATATAATAATGGGTGTCTTAAACATCAAACTACAATTTCCAATATTAACTTGCGTATTAACTAGTACCAAATAAGAAATATAATATAAAATGTCTTAAGTAGTACGATTTTGACAACTCTCCTCTAATACATAATTATATATGAATTTTTCGTATAATCGATTGTATCAGTCTACATATATTGTAAAGGTAAATTACATATTTAACGTCAAAATTTAATATATAATAATTACAATTATATGTAGCGACCCAAGAGTTTTAAATTAAGTGTTATAAGAATTATTATAGAAATTATTATAAAAGATATGCATCATTAATAATAGAAAATTTAACCTTTTATTTATTAAAAAATAAGAATTATATAATAAAAAAAAATTTTTAAAGGAACTTATTATTAAGACATATTTAAAAAAAAAAATTCCATTATATTCATAATACTGCTGCTCCCAAGACAGAACGTTGCACGCCTTATCTATGCGCCTCGCAGTTAAGACAGTGGATGAAACTCGGGCCGAAAGTTACAACTTAATCCTGACCACTGGTATATTAAAAATTAATTATCAATTCAAACGTTAGGAAATATTGCGATATTAATTGAATTATTACTTGAACTATTTTCTTTAATGCATGATTCAATTAGAGATCGCAGCAATGAATCTCGCCGCTTGGAATGTTTGAAGCATCTTCCGTTAAGTGGACCTCTTCATCGATTTGCAATGATTAATCGTCACTGCGATCGGAAGAAGACTCATATCTGGGAAAGTTTATATTTATCGTATTTAGAATTTTTTAGAGATACGATATGAAATTCCTTGTCACATATCTTTTCCTGCGTCAAAATCTTTTATGTCGGTTGTTTTTCAGCGATGTCATTCTTTCAATTCTATGGTTTGTTTTATGGAAATGTTACATTTATGCTAATTGTAAGAGTAAAGTATTTGTCAGCTAATATAGTGACCCATTTCTCCATAATAATTGCGAACTCTTTCCGTTTAATGCGAAAATAATGTTATTGATTATTCGACACGTTTATCACAAGAATGAAGTGATTTTACGAATATTTACTTAATTAATTTATTTGACTAGTATGTCTAGAAAAAGGGCAACTTTACCAATGACCTTGATCTTGACATATGTTTTTAAGGTCAAGGTCAGTGTCCTAAGTAACCTTTAGCCGGCGGTCGTTGTTTGTTAAAAAATTATTAACAAATTAAATTGACAATATAAACGTGTGTTTAACTTCATACTTCAAACTCTAGCTAGCATAAATACCATATTATTTGCATATATATTTAAGTAAATGCTAGGGCGGGGGAGGAGCCCTCCCCCTGCACCCCCACCCCGTTAAAGCAGAGCATAATACCTATTTGACTGTTTGTGCTTTTGGTTAAAGCAGAGTTGTAAAATAGTTAGTAATAATTATATATATATTGTATATATAGTTAGTATGCTCTGCTTTAACTAAAAGCACAAATAGTTAAATAGGTAGTACGCTCTGCTTTAACGGAGTGGGGGTGCAGGGGGAGGGGCTCCGCCCCCCCCCCCCGCTGTATCATTTACTTTAATATGATTATATATATTTTTTTGATCGACTTGCATCAGTGCAAATTTATGGAAAATCATATGGCTGTTCTTCCGAATGTGACCCATCGATTTGAGCATCGTCCTTGTAGGATGATGCTCCTTCAAAAGTGATAAAAAACAAACAGAAAAAAAAAAATTTTGGCCACGGCAAGTTTCGTGTTAATTTTTTGTTGTATTTTTAGAATAGAAATCTAAAAATAGAAACCGAAAAGATTAACAAGACCCCAGCGCAAGGTAGGACGTATCATGAATCACTGCAAATTAAAGTATTAATGAATGAATATGTTACCGGCCAAATTCAATTTTAGGACGAAACACGTGCCACCGCAGTTTACTGTGTAATGTAACGCGCAATTAAAAAATATTGCGTATGCAGCGGCCATATCGTATCCGTCATTTTAAATTTCGTAATTCTGAGTAAATACTCGTAATCAGCGACTTCGAAAACCTATTAGTACTGATTTTTGTTTTAAAAAATTGATTATTTAAAAAAATATCGAGTATACAGTCACCATATTGGATCCGCCATTTTGAATTTTGTAATTCTGATTGCAGATTAGTGATCACCGACCCTGGAAACTTACAAAGATATCAGAAAATTAAAATCGTATAACAATCTACACATGTATGTTGAGTTTTCTGAAAAACTTAGTCGAAGTTACTTCCAAAATGGCTCTGTTCTAGGCGCCATATTGAAGTTTTCCAAAAGTGCCAGATGGCATTAAATTCTACATGAAAAAAAAGCTACAATTTGACTCCTTATACATTTATGTGGGTTTCGACAAATTTTGGCTTGAGTCATTTGCGTTTTCGTATGGAATGACCCATATTTATATGCCTACAGGTAGTTGTACATGTTAATATAAATCCTGACATGTTTTACACCATTCTATGAATTGAAGTATGTGATACAGTCATTTTTAACAGTTTGCATATTAAAAACAAGGCCATAAATGGCTCCAAAAATACTGATAAATCGAGCTATTTTCCGTCGAAAAAAAAAATTGTGAAGTGATGGAGCAATTTGGACATCAGATTCGGTTTCAGAGCGTCAAAATACATAAGAATACTATGGTCTAATCTCCGGCGCAAACATAACAATTTTTTTTGTGTGCCTGTGTATATAATTATACTAGATTTTACTGATAACTATAAGTTGCCGCTATTTTTTGATATTAAATCTTTTGCACGGGGGGTGGGGTGCATGTACTTGGCGCCATTTTTCTACCTTTTATAAAAACGTAATTTTGTACGGATATCATATTTTTTTTAGTAGCATTAACATTAGATTTAACATAGAATGTAACTAACTTTGAATTTACTTTGACGTATTTCTAAAAATGCCTTTACTGTATCAGCGGAAGAGTTACTCTGCCAACGCAGATTCGAATTAGCCACTCGACTTTCTTCCATCCGTTTTTGCCAGTCCGGCAAAATCTGTCAAATATTTGTCAAAGAGACAGTATGCTGTATGGTAGATTGCGAGCGCTGTTAGCGCTTAACTTTTGACACCACACTGCTCTCTAATATCAAAAATAGGAAAGTCACGAAAATTTGTCTGATGACATGGACGTTCTTTAAAATTTAGATATTTGGACTTTAGCGTTACGATATCTCCATTTATTGGGCACGGAGAGGAAAACTAAAAACACTTTTCTGATATAATTTAAACTCCAGCTATCGATTGAGACTAGTTAGACCTAACTCAATCGGTTTAGCTGTTATTGAGATAAGAAAATGTGTGCTGGGTTCATTTCGGTGGCTTGCGTAAATAGAGCCACAGGCGTCTCACCGCTGTTCGATGCGAACTTCGTTGCGCGTGAACTTGGTACGAGATACTACCGCGTGTTTCTTGATTATATAAGTATATGTAATATACAGTATGTTTAGTTTAAGTGCATACATTCAGCTACTTTTTAATATAATGTAGTAAAAAATTTTTGAATAAAAGTAATTTCATTTAAGAAGATCTATATGATTTAAACGGAAATTTTAAATTATTTTCTAAACGGTTTTTAACCCTTAACTACACTGGCGGGGTACAAACGTACCTATAATAGGTAATTATATACTTTAGAGGGGCAGCCTCCTACGACCTTGACCTTGACAATGTTTGTCAAGGTCATGACCCTGAATAACACTTATAAATTATAATAACATTTATAAACTTTTAGCTCGTTATAACACTTATAAACCGGCGCTCGTTGTTTATTAAAAAGTTATTAACAAAAATCAAACGGGCTCAGTAGCAACTGAGCCGCAACCATCAACGTAAAACTACGTCTATTGTCACTCTTTTCTCGCACTACTATAACGCAATACTTCGATTTCGATGAACACATAGACCTCGAATTCGACGAATTTAGAACACCTAGACACCAAAAAACTACGGTGCCCATTCTCTGTAACACGCCATCGGCGTCCTGGGACACGTAGATATCGAAGAGCATTAAATAATATCTCATTAAATAGCTTATATAGTCCCATTTATAATAAAATTTGTTTCAACCCTCTATCTTTTAAACCTTCGATACAGTAGCGTTAGAAAGAAAGAAAGGATCGTGATAATAAAAGAAACGACGGAAAACTACGTGTCACAGGTCGCCGCAGACGAGATCCAGAGAGTGCGCTCTGTAGTTTGTGGTGTCTAGAGGTATTAATACTCCGAATTCGACGTCTACGTCTTCCAGCTCGCCGATGACAAGGTGCAGATAGTGCGCTCCGTTGTTTTTGGTATCTAGGTGTTCAAATTCGTCGTATTCGATGTCTACGTGTCCCAGGTCGCCGATGACAAGGTCCAGAGAGTGCGCACCATAATTTTTAAAGTCTATATAGAGGTATTAATACTTAGAATTCGACGACTACGTTTCCGAGGTCGCCGATGACGAGGTGCAGATATCGCGCTCCGTAGTTTT
>NJRQ01000565.1:7767-21186 GCA_003063805.1 Aphaenogaster ashmeadi
CGATATTTTCTACGCCACTGTAAATATCGCCTCGCTGATTGGTTTGCTGCTCACTGCTTGACGCTTGACGCGTCCTGTCTGTTTCTACCTTTAGAGTAATATTTTAAAGCCGAACAAACAAAATGGGTGCTTTGCAGCAAGCGACACAAGTGGACACAAACGTCGTTCTATCTTTCTTGACATTCAATGAGTAACAAAGACAGAATGACACTTGTGTCGACTTGTGTCGCTTGCTGGAAAGCACCCTATGTCGTCCTTCGGGAAAATCATCAAGTAATATTTTAGAATAAAAAACTAAAAATGGTTCTTTGCAAAAAAATGTGTTCCTTTAAGTAACTTCTCAACATTTTTACATTAGAAAAGAAAATTGTGTCTCTTTTTTGCTCTACTACACCGACCACTAAGCATTATCTTTGCATTCCATATGATATCAATAAAATCTCAAACATGTACTATTTTTTATCACGATAAGTCCTTGCAATTCTCTTATGAATATTTGTGATGTGTTTGTCCAAGATTAGAAAACGCTGTAATATCCTTATTTTTTCTATATTTATAAAATGGCTTTTAGGTCCAATTCGACGCTTATATTACACTTAGAGACTTCTGAAAATATTTCCTTTTACCATGCAGAAGAGAGACAAAAACCAGGATTTTATGTAAGAAAATTTATAATTTATATTGATATTAAATATTTATATATGATATTAAAAATATATAATGTTTTAATTAACTGGTCAGCAAATGTGACTTTTAAATAACATAATAAACAATTTGTTAATATCTCATACTATATAATACTGATCTTAATATTTTGCATATTCCTTCATACAAAAGAGATACTATTATCCCAGGTAGCAAGCTGACGTTATTTGTCGTCATTGTGACGTCAAAATGACGTCTAATGTCGTCAAAATGACACATATTTTGCTACCTGGGATAATGTTAATTTATTAAGCAAATTATTTAGTGTATCATTAAATTTTATCAAATTTTAGGAGTTGTACAGCACCTGCATTAGCGGTATTGCCTAAGTTGCCAAGGATTGATATTCCATATGATTTACAACACGCTTTAAAATATATATATGGTCTAAAACAAAATTCTACTTTCTGTTCAAATCTATGTAATAATTATATAAGGTGCATTAATAGTTTGTCTAATATACAAAAGATAACCCAACAGGATTATTTGTTCATATTAAAAATATGCTTGTGTCTAGTGCAGTTTGAAATAGATCTTGAAATGGAACGGCAAAAATTGTTAAACCAGAGAATTAAGAAATCTGATTTCAGTAACTTTAATTTTATTATCGACACACGATCTTTGAATAGTAAACATATCGTAATTAGACCAAATGATAGTGCGATTCTTCATGAACCTGTTACAAGAAAAACAATTTGGGCTCGAGTTGTGAAAGTGCTTGATGAAGAAGATTATATAACAATAAAGCCTTTTGATCTTGAGTAAGTTTAATACAATCTTTTATTATTTGTTATATTTTTTTCTTTCTACTTTAATAGATATCCATCTTTATTGGTATCAAATATCATGATTTCTTTTTTCTTCTATATTTTCCTTTTGTATTTTCATCCTCCAAGGAATACAGTATTGCAATGTATTACCAAGGCATCTTCGATTTATCGGATACTTTTTATCACGGGAAAGTAATATTTTTTAATTCAGAATTCCTCTTATATAAGATAGCAGGACCAAGAAGTTAAATCCGAGTCTTTTGTTTAATATCCAATTACTTTCCTATTAAACTATTTAGCTTCTGTCTCATATGTTTTAACATTTGTGAAAATATATTTAGTTTTCGTATTAATGTAGTACAATAGTCATTATGATAGAGAAAGAAACCGGGGAAAGATTATATTTTAATATATAATTAATTTTATGTTATTTAGAGATGTAAAAATATTGGAAAACAAGGAAAACAAGTTCAATATAACTTTCCGGACCCAGCATTGGCCATTGAGATGCTGTCATTATGCATTAATGATAATGGGTAAACGCGATTGGATTGAGATTATATATCCACAATTAAAGACAGATTGTACAGATATGGAATTGTAAGTTTTTTTACAATCAAATATTTTATGATTTGGAACTATATTGCAACAATTTTACCATTATGACTTTAAACATATGTGTTGTATAGTGACATTGAATGGATAAATACTAATATGAAGGAGAATCAACAACAAAAACAAGCAGTGAGAAAGATATTGAATAAGACGGCATATCCTGCACCTTATATAATTTTCGGTCCCCCAGGTACCGGAAAAACAGCAACATTGGTTGAGGCTATATGTCAGGTAATTTCTTTGTTAGATCTAGCATTGAATGATTTTTTATTTCTTTTATTCCTTTTCTATTTTTTTCTATTACCTTTAATTCTTTGGTTGATAGATTGTAAGGCAGTTTCCAACGAAAAATATATTGATCTGCACAGTATCTAATGCAGCAGCTGATGAAATCACCAAAAGATTGATTAAAAATATTCCAACGAACCTAATATATCGAATGTATGCACCATCTAGAGAATGGTAAATATTTATTTTACAGGTTTCTTCATTTTTTTTCTCTTGTTGTATATAGATCCTTAACGTAATTAATATTGCACAAGTAAAAGTGTTATGTCTTTAAATTTAATTTTTATTTGTAATAATTAATTTTCTTTAATTGTATAAATTTTATAAAAAATCATATAGAAATATGTTGTAAATGAATATTGTTTGTTAAAAAACAGGGCGACTGTAGATGAAGAAATTCAACCATGCGCGAATTTTGTTGAGAAAACTACTCTTTTTTTGTCAAAAGAGTTACTGATACTGAAAAAAATTGTTATTACAACATTAGTATCATCTACAAGGTATGCATTTAACATATAATTTCATTTTTTTGTGTGTTATATAGTCTAAATTTTTATTTTTAATAATTGTAACAATTTCTATGTGATTAAACAAAATTAATCATGAATATTGTTTAGATATAGACATACTTTACAACTAAATTAATAACATGATTATATTAAATTTTTAGGACATATATAATATCTCATACGTTGTTTATTATAGATTGATTGGTATAAATTTATCGGAAGATCATTTTTCTTATATAATTATTGACGAGGCAAGTCAAGCGACTGAACCAGAGATGTTAATTCCTCTCACAATAACAAATAAAACTGAAGACGAGAGCACTGGATTTCAAGCACAAATTGTTATCGCAGGTGATCCTTACCAATTGGGACCTGTCGTCCTTTGCAGAAGAGTTGAACATCTTCTCGGTAAGTTTTTCCAAAACAGGAATATCGTGTAATCCATATATAGCAATTTTTTAGCTATTTAATTTATTATCCTAACAGGAAGATCCATGTTGGAAAGATTAATGAATGATTGTAATCCATACAAGAGGCAGAATGGAAAATATAATTCGAATTATATAACAAAATTGATTAAAAATTACCGTAGTCATGAAAATCTTTTATACGTGTCAAATAAACAATTTTATAGCAATGAATTAATAATCTGCGGAGGACCCGATACACAAATGGCATTGAACTGGTCGTATCTGTCCAATAAAAAGTTTCCTATGATATTTCAAGAAGTTTTAGGCACAGAAGAAAGAACTAAAAAAACTCAAAGGTTAATATATTTAAATAAATTTTAATAAACTACATTACAGTTGTCTTAGAGCAGGATTAAGTTTTTATAATTAGCGATTATCTCTCTGCAAAATAAACACAAGTTTAACGTATTTGCAGTGTCTATAACACAGCCGAAGTACTAGCGGTACTGATATATGTGGATTTATTAATGAGGACAAATTTTGAAGATCACACGATAACACCAAAGGATATCGGGATCATAACACCTTTTAAACAGCAACAGCTAGATATTAGTCGTTATTTAGCAGCTATGAATTTGAAAGATATAACTGTGGGAACAGTTGAAATATTTCAGGGGCAAGAACGAAATGTGATAATATTGTCGACGGTACGATCTAAAATCTTCACACACGATGGCAGAGAACACGTTGGTTTCTTATCCAATCCAAAGGTATGTTATTTATTACACACTATCAAGCATGTGCGCTAACGATTGTCATAATTTATATTATTTTTGTAGTAATATTTGCATGTACACATACTGATACATTAATCTAAATCAATTTCACATATGAAAGACTGAGAAAGGAGAATATATATAAATTATTTGTAAATGTAAATTAAATATATATAGGTCTCCGAAATGGGTACTGTTCTCTCATATTTTTTCCTTTATATTCATATAACTTAATCTTCAACTAAACTTTTTATAAAACTTATAAAAACTGAAGTATACATGAGGTAAAAGTCGGGATCGAATTTAAGATCTAAAAGTCAATTGTTCCCACATAGAATCACACATTACCCCGAATTTTATATTTAAGTTATTGTATATAAGTTATTATTTATTATATATAAATTATTGTATATACATAATTATATGTATGTTTTTTTATAGAGATTTAATGTTGCTTTAACACGTGCAAAAGTGCTTATGATAGTAATAGGAAATCCAGCTATACTCTGCAAAAATAAACATTGGGAAGTACTTTGGGAGTACTGTAAAAAGCATGACGGATATATTCCCTTTGAACAGTTGCCAATACCAGAGGATATAATAGCAAAATTAAAAAGCAATTCTGAAGCTAATTCAGATAGTGATAGCGATGCATCGAATGAAACGAAATCATCCATTACTATGAAGTGTGAGGAAGAAAAAAGAAGAACAAAAACATTATTCGATATACTTATGTGTAAAATGAAAAATTTAACGTTAAGGTAGAAGCAACAACCGATTGATATACGTTTTTAATGAGTATTAATTTCATTTTTTGAATGCAAAATGTATACTGTATATTTAATCTATCTTTTTATATTTTAATTTTATCGTTTTTAAGTAATTCGAAGGGTGAAAGTATCAGTATTAAGTCCGAAACAGTTGACCACATATACATCATTGTTTTTAAGTTACCTAAAGGGTGAAAGTATCAGTATTAAGGACGACTTTAACCAAACTATGGTTAACTTAGTTGGCGATTAATTCAACCGGCCATTTTTATCGATGCAAATTATCTTTAATCTCGGTTCTAATTCTTAGAACCAGAAAAAGATGAAGATCTAATTCTAATTTTCTTTTTTCTAGTTCTAATTCTTTTTTATTTTTTTTTTCTAGTTTTAATTGTTAGAACTAGAAAAAAATAAAAAGTAAAATCGAGATTAAAGTTAATCTACATTGGTAGAAATGGACATTACAGCAAAATTTCTAGCTATATATAATCAGGTATTTCTAATTTAATCTTCGTTTCCATATATCAAACAATAAAAAATTGATAATTCTATCCATGTTAACAAAACACTGTAGATATTTCTTAACAAATTAACCGTCGATTAAGTTAATCAAAGTTTGATCAGTCACCCTAAGTCCAAAATAATTAAACATCATTGTTTTTAAGTTACCTAAAGGATAAAAGTTCCATTATTAAGTGCGAGACAGTCAAGCATCATTGTTTTTAAGTTATCCGAAGTATAAAAGTATTATTATTAAATATTAAGGCCCAGTTCCACAATCTTCAGTTAACTTAACCGGCCGGTTATTCCATTGGAATTGACCAATCGCATTTGTTAATTTTGCTTAACGACAAATGCGATTGGTCAATTCCAATGGAATAACCGGCCGGTTAAGTTAACTGGATATTGTGGAACTGGGCCTAAGGGCCGGTATCACCATCTCCGATTAACGTGATCGGAGATGGTGATACCGGCTCCAAGTGTGTGATAAGTTAAATATGACAACTTAATATCTCTCCGATAATATTTGTTTTGCTTTATACATTTACATAAAAAGATTTTGTCTTCAAATTAAATATTTTCGGAGGTGATACGTGATACGAACACAGTGTAATATTAACAAAATAATTTTACGACTGTGCTTTTGTGGCTTCCACGGGTATTTTTTCTTCAAAATGGTTCCGAAGTTTTCGGATTATCTCCGTGTCTTGATCCATCATTAATGCCAACGTTTCGTGAACATTGCAGTTCACTTCAGTATCAGGCTACTGACAGTGTTGGTCTGTTCTTTTTCGCTGCACTTCTGAACTAGTGCAATAAGTTAGAATGAAAGAAAATATATTTGTCTCATTCTAACTTATTGCACTAGTTCAGAAGTGCAGCGAAAAAGAACAGACCAAGTATCAGGCTGTTTCTCGCTCTCATGGCCGCGTTCAGCAGACTCAACAGTTGAGCAACGTTATTAGATTTATCTATATTCATCGTCATTTATTATAGAAAATCTAGTAACGTTGCTCAACTGTTGAGTCTGCTGAACGCGGCCAATGTTTACGAAACGTTGGCATTAACGATGGATCAAGACACGGAGGTAACCCGAAAACCTCGGAACTAATTTTATGACTGTAGAACTACGGGATATCAAGTGCAGTATATAATATACAATTGATGTACAATATATAATGCAATTGATTTATAATTAAAATTTTTTTATATAATGGGGGCTTTATATAAGATTTTTATTTTTTATATAGTTTTGCATTGGTTGTATGATCAGAAAATAAATTTATGTAAAAAATTCTTGATTGTTTATCCATGTACATATTTATAATCTTAACTATAAGTTATTGAATTGTTTTAGTATGCACTTTAAACATAAGCGAGCTTTATACATTTCATACGGTGATATTGTAAACATTTTAACCAACAGACGCATATATCGATTTAAATAAAGACAAACTTTTGTAAAAAACTATTTATTTTCATATGGCAAATGATTCAAAGACATGTATCACTTGTTCATCGGCAGGGTATTATACATTTCGATCTAGGAAAGCCTATTTTATTCGAGCAGCAGTTTAGCCTCATTTCCGTTAACTTTCTTATTGATACCATGCTGAACTGCGAACTCGTGTTTCACACTGGCGAACAGAATGTCGGTGAGCAGGAAGATTTGCGCTATGGCGAATGCTAGTGTTACCCCGAAGTAAAAATTGGCGTTCGCCGATCTGGAGTAGATCCACTGATGCCACACGGTCGGAGCGAAGACCGTGCAAAACAGTACAAAACAGCCTACAATGAATCCCTGTTGCATATCTAGAGGAAAGCAAAATACATGTTCAAAAAATTCACACTGTTCTAAATTGTATGATAAAAATATTGGAAATTCGACTTACGTTGGAACAAGTGCTTCCACAGCGGCAGTAGAGAGATATAGAAGCCGACGTCTCCGATGCACGGATAGGATTTGAAAATGGCAGCTATCGCTAGGTAGGAAAACGCCAGTAACATCGGGTCGCGTCGTAATCGCAGTGCCAGGGGGACTATGTACAGCAAACTGACGTTTATCTGAAAGGACGCGATAAAGAGCCATCTGAAGTGCTCGAACATCTCCGTGAAGAAGTACCAGTACAGCCCGATATTCGGACGTAAATCGGGAACAGTTAAAATGAAGCCGATGGTACTCCACAAGAACGACCAACTTCCCATGATGCAGTAAGAAATGGCGAATAGAGCCGCCAAAATGCTCATAAATGCAACTAGCATTGTAACAATACTAGTTTTTCTGTTTTTCGCCGTACTGGCGACGTAAATAGTTGCCGGTACCATGAGTGACACAGGATAGAGTCCTTGCAGCGTCAATAACGCTATCGATGTACAACTCCAGAGCACGGAGCGTCTTGTCATTGATACCAATGCGATCGAATAGAGTAGATTGGTAAAAACCGTGGTTGTCAGGCCTATGCAGTTCAATATTATGTACGGATTGAACAGATATGCTGCTGAAACGTACAGAGCAGATGTGCTGGGTGCGTCTTTAGGCTTGTTACTCTCATCCTTCTCCTCTTTTCTCTTCGTTGCCTGTAATTTAAATCGAAAGTAGACATTATGTACCTTTATCACAAAGATTTCAAACTAGACAAATTTAAATTCCAACCAACCAACTCAATCGCATAATGCTTTGCCGCAAGAGCAAGGCACAGGGCGGTCGTTAGGTCGACGGCGACAAACAGCAGAAATAATGCCCACTGAGGTAAGTATTCCTGCATCAAGTTGAACACGTACAGGCCGATCGGAGTCTCGTGAAACAGATCCCCCTCGTACGGGTCTATGCCGAACTTGTGCAGGTAAACTCCTTCGGTTACTGAAAGATCAGGAATGCATTAAACCACGTTAGATTGCAAAATCGATCTTTAATTAATTGAAAAACTTAATATTTTAGACATTAAAATTGACTAGACCGCGATATGTTTAAAACAATTCAAATTCAAGATAGGCCACTGACGATCATAGCAGATCTTAGTGCTCCAATAATATTAATGTGTGATTTTTCTATAAACTGCTTAATATTTTAGGGTTCGAAATAAAAGCAGTCAGAAATAAAAACGTTACACGTGACCGCAAACCAGGCTCCGGTAGCCGGAGGCAGGTCCGACTAACCTCTCTTCCAGGAGTTCAAGGCGGTCGACACCTCGACGCGGTTGCCGATGATCCTCTGGTACTCGGAGTTCATTATCAGCAGCCTGATGGTACCGGCCAGCGCGAAGTTCGACAGCCACTTTCTCGACATGATCCCTTACCTTCGCGTATCCACTACCACAATCGATTCATTTGTCCCGTAGAGTCCCGCTCGCGGACGTAACCTATCGCGACACCGGCGTCCGGGACGGCATATTTTCCGACGGGACAAGGCTGTTATCGATAAGCCGACGCTCCCGCGAACTCGGTCGTCACTTGATCCACGTCGCGATACGCCTAAACATCTACCTCGATTATCGCGGAGCGATCAGGAGCGATCATGCCGCGAACGCCAAGAGTGGCGAAGAGATCGAGACGCCGGCGCCGTCGCCGCGTCGGTGACACTCCAGATTCACGTTACGCTTGTACACAATAAAATGCGCGTTCATTCATAAATTACGTTAGAGATACACTGTCGCGATTTCGATGGAAACTTGATCCGCCTTTGGACACTTTAAATGCGAAGCACCTTACGCTGCCAATTGTCGCTCCATTGTTATAAATGTCATTTACGAGGGTATCAATTTCAACATCGAATCATGCGAATTTTGATCTACGTATAGATTAAATTTAATAATTAATTACGGAACGAGGATAGTTGCGCAATGCGTAAATGTCCCAGGAACTGAATTATTATTATTATTATTATTATTATTATTGTAATTTTAATGAATCAAACTGTGTTATCCCCGAAAATAATCAATCTTTCGTCAAATACACTTTTGCTAAATATTACTCCCAGAAAATTATTTATGAAAAATTAAAGCCTATATTTTTATAAACTTCTTGAAATTTTATTTAAAGAATTTTTTATACCTATTTGCAACATTACTCAAATTTAATTATATATATTCTTCTATTTATTAGGACATCTCGTTTTTCAGTTCAGTTAGTATTTACAATCGGCATGATAATTTCATTTAAAATTCTCTCAGTGTTCTTTCTTTCGTAAATATGTTGGTATTTTTTTCGATCACATTTTTCGACAAAAAAATTTCATGTAATACTAATTCCTTTCGTAATGCCTAATTATCAATTAATAATAATATAAAACTAATCGTGCCTTGTTATTAGTTCAATCATTGCAATTTACCTTATCACGTAAATCATTTTATTGATAATGAATAAATAATGGGTGCGCCGACGGCAAAAAATGTGGAACGCTTCACGATTTTGCGTGTCATCCTTGCGCAGGGGCCATGCTAATCTTCTCTGTATCGTTCCAATTTTAGTATATGTACTGCCGAAGCAAGTACGATAACGTTCGTTCATCACATTCCTTATATACTGAGTATCAGATTCAGATGCACTAACGAGAAATAGAAAGTTACATCTCACTCGCTGCCTAGCGGCGAAATTGGGCACTACGCTTGTAACATAACCTCAAAAACAAGCATGTAACCTGTGCATGTAACAAGCAGGATGATAACTCTGTAAATAGAGGATTATTTAATGTGATCAAACATAAAATAATTTTCCTGGTAAGAGTCGATGTTTAGTGATGTTTAGTGTTGTCATAATTTAAATCCCAGTGTGCTCCTAATTCAAGAGTATAATATTGAAATAAGTGAAATATGTTTAAGTGATTAACACAAAAACTTCTGTCTGCTTTAAATTAAATATTACTCCCAGAAAATTATTAACAAAAAACTAAAACGTTAATTTTTAGAAACTTTTTGAAATTTTATTTTAAAAATTTTTTTATACCTATTAACAATGTTACTTAATGAGCATTTAATCATTGGGTATATATTTTTCATTTGTTGCTATAAAAGCTTCTATCTGCTTTAAATTAAATGATGTTCAATGGCATTTGCTTCTTTGATTATAGATTTATTGGGAATTATGCGATTGACAGGATGGAGATACCGTGTGTTTGTCGGAGGTTTTTTCGGACTTATAGGTATATGCTGTTATGCTTCCATGATACGACCTATGTTGAATCCTGAACCGTACAGTATATATCTTACTTCTTTTATAAAGAACCAAGTTTCGTACAATTAATTGTTACCTTCATTAATAATAACTTTTTTCAGAGAGAATTAGAGAGCAAGCCTTCTCAAACAGACCCAGGTAGCTTAACTCTGTGAAATTAGATTGAAAATTCCTGTAGAATTATTGGTGTTAATTGCACGTTACGTAAAGTTTCTTCCTGTATTCGCAAAAATTCTATAAAGGACAGGTGATAAATATAAAATTAAATGGATTGTTTGTTGTATAAAATAAATGTCTGTTAATATTTATTAAAACTATATAATTAATTATGGAAACTACATAAGTCATAAAAAGAGATTGTACTTGAAGACTCCATGGGATATATTGACTTTCCCATGACTTATGCATTTTCCACGTAATCGGCGACTCGATTACCTGTACAATTATCACATACAAGAAATTTCGTTCGTAAACCGACTAGAAATTTCGTTGCAAGTATATAGCCTTGTAACTATACACACATGCACACGTAGTAGGCCTTATGTTAAAAATCTTCATCGTCGCACACGTCAAGGAAGACGTCGAATGCTTGCCGATTGCAATTGCCTTCCGCGGTGAAGACGTACTTGTGAAACGTCCCGTCCATACATACAGCTGAAATTACAATAAAATGAAAGAATGAAGGAAGAAGCGGAATGTATCTCTCTCAGCGATATATTTTTTCGAGATAAATATGCTACCTATCACAGAATTGTGTGTGCCAAACGCGCAAACGCACGCACACTCCGGAGGTACCGTGAAGGTTGCCAATGCCCACTGACTTTCAACGTAATTGCCCAAGAAACCCATGTTCGAAAAGCTAAAAATGAAGTAATAATATAAAATAAATGAAATTATGCATTTGTTGCATAGTGAAAGCAAATATTCATCTGTTTAGAAAGTAGCATTGTTCACATACGTGGATCGTCGATTCAAACTGGTATTTTTCAGGGCAAATATATGCACTGTCCCTTTATCGCTCGAGACGCACAGGAATTCCGAGTCTCTGCTGAATGTTATGCTAAAAGAAACATTAAGAAACTGAAAAATACTAGTTGCACTATGACAATGCCTATAATGATAGTCATATGACGATGGTTCTTGTATACTGACCAGTATAGCGTAGCAGGATCGGCACCGCGCCTCAATTCAACCAATAAACTCCTGCGCACAGAGTCCCATACTCTAATTAAGGTACCTTGAACGGATGCAGTCGCGATCATAGTTCCATTTCCATTAACTGCCAGACATGCTAGTGCACCCTGTTATTATTGCAACACATACATAGATACGATAGTAAATATGATAGTTACATAAAATAAAACATTACTTGCATTATTAACCATTAAAATGAGTATCAAGTTAAAGCAACCAGAGCATTGGATAGCTTAGGGCCAATTTTACCAACCACGGTTAACTTAACCGGCCGGTTATTCCATTGGAATTGATCAATCGCATTTGTTAATTTTGCTTAATGACAAATGCGATTGGTGGACAATTCCAATGAAATAACCAGCCGGTTAAGTAAACCGTGGTTGGTGAAATTGATCCTTAGTAATTGAGCAGTCATCAAATGAAAAAAGTCTGGATTTAATACTCAATCTTGCCATCTTGCAAACATTTATAAAAAAATTTAAATGAAAAAATATTCTATTGTGCTAAAAATAAGAACTAAAAACAAATTCTAAAGTAATTAAGCAGCAAATCTTTATTATAATATTATATTCTTTGAAGGAAGAAAATCCAAATAGTAAAAAGTTAAAATACCTGATGCGCTGAAAGAGTAATGGGAGCACTAGAACTACCAGCTTCGGTAGCTCCAAGATCTACCAATTGTACACTTCCAATTTTGTGACCGGGAAAGGCCAACAATTGTCTCTGTGCTGTCGCGAACGTCGCTATTTCCACCAAGCCCGTTGGATTGTCTCTAGTTTCAAGCGTCAACAATCTTCGAACAGGTGTGGGAAACGAAAAGACGTGAATCTCTCGCTGCAGCGCCACTATCATTCTATGACATAAGAATATTCCTCTATAAAATAGATATCCCATACACGGGAATTTGCAATGGGGAAATAATAGAATTCCATACTTATCCCTTCGCAGTCTGACTGCTTTAATGAGACTGGTAAAAGTGACTTCCATGACAAACTTCTTTGATATATCGTCGTAGAGCAGAACGGTGTTATCAGCAAATTTAGCACGATTTCCACCGCCTACCACGGCAATCACGTTCGTCCTCCAGAGCATCTCGGCCATGGAGATGCTTCCCATTAAATCATTATCAAAATGCGCTTTCTCGACCAACGGGTCGACATTGTAGATTCTCAGTCCAGACTCCATACAGCATGTAAAACAACCTACAAAAGAGAGATAATGTGAATAGAAAAAAAGAATATATCTTCGGCTCAAACTTTTGGTTGCAAATTGACGTTTACCTTGATCCTGATTGAATCTCAGGCTATGAATGCCTCTCGCAGCCATCGTGACTGTCGCAGTTGGTCAACAAAGCGTCAACGGTGCTAATAGGAGCAATTCTCTTAATAGAACTCGGGTTTCTTTTCTCTTCAGGGAAAATTGATTTTTAGCGGAAGTCTGAATTTCGAATCCATGATACACGGTTAATGTAGTGAGATAAATCTATTCAAATAGATAAATCTCTTCAATTTTTAACGCTTCTATTATTTACAGTCAACAAGTGCCTCTTCACATCAATGAGTATGATACGCAGAGAGAAACGAGGAACAGCGGATATTGGCCGCGTTCCGAAAATCATTAAAAAGAGGTATTGGCACTTTTTTGTCCATCTATCGTTAAAGGCTGCGGTCAAGGCCTGCTACAAATGCTCCGAAGCGTTCAATTGACCAATC
>NJRQ01000565.1:23963-50168 GCA_003063805.1 Aphaenogaster ashmeadi
TGGTGCTGGTGCTCGAAATCGCACCACTGGTTAAGAGTTAAGAGCTCTAATGAGACACAGGACACCCATCTAATAACATCGTGAAACGCGGTGATAGTAATCCAAGCAAATCCAAGTGAGGTTATTTGTATTTACGATACCGTTGAGTATTTGCATTTACAAAGAACGACTTTCATCCTCCTGCCGACGCGACACATTCTCGGCGAGCAACGATGGACTTCCAGAATCGTCCGGGCGGCAAAACCGGCGGCGGCGGCGTCGCCTCCTGGTCGGAGAGCAATCGCGACCGCCGGGAGCGGCTCCGTCAGCTCGCCCTGGAAACTATCGATCTAAACAAGGATCCGTATTTCATGAAAAATCACCTGGGCTCGTACGAGTGCAAACTATGTCTCACTTTACACAACAACGAGGGCAGCTACCTCGCGCACACTCAGGGTAAGAAACATCAAGCCAATCTAGCCAGGAGGGCTGCGAAGGAGGCCAAGGAAGCGCCGCAGACCCTCGCACCGGAGAAGCCCCGGGTTGAGCCAAAGAAATTCGTGAAGATCGGTCGACCTGGTTACCGGGTCACTAAGCAGCGTGATCCGGAGTCTGGCCAGCAGAGCCTGCTGTTTCAAGTAGATTACCCGGAGGTAGCGGACAATGTGATACCGCGACACAGGTTTATGTCTGCCTACGAGCAAAGGGTCGAGCCACCGGATCGCAAGTGGCAATATCTGCTGTTCGCAGCTGAGCCGTACGAGACCATCGCCTTCAAAGTAAGAAGATAGATACTTCGTTTGTTTCTACGTTTGCTCGCTAAATGTTAGATCATCCTGTTCCATTGATGGATCAAATATATTTGAATGATTAAAACAGGAACTTTTGTTTGCTTTAATTTAAGTGATATTTAAAAGCAATACGAAAGTCTTTCTTTGCTCACTATTTGTAACTTTATAGGTGCCCAGCAGGGAAGTGGAAAAGGCAGAGGGAAAATTCTGGACTCACTGGAACAAGGATACGAAGCAGTTTTTCTTGCAATTTGCATTCAAGAACGAGAAGCCGTCTGTGGGCAAGGTACCACCGCCGCCGGTTCCTCTAATAAGGCCAGGACTGGGTCCGATGGTACCCGTTCCACCGCCTCCTCCTAGGCCGCCGATGTTCAATCCGGTACCACCGCCGCCAGCTCTCTTGGCAACTGGAATGCAAATCCCACCTCCACCACCTCATATAGCATAAAAAATCGGGAGAAATCTTCTATCGTATACCTTTTTAAAGATATTTATATTTTTGTTAGAGATATGAAAGAACAATCTCATTCTGAATCACGAAATTCAATATATAATATATTTGGACTATATAAGATAGAGAACTCATCTGTAAAAATAGGACAATTTGTGAGAAAGGCATAAGGAACGAAAGAAACGTGTTTTAAAAAAATGTTTATTTATCATTTCATTGAAATACAGCCTCCATAAATTACTCGATTTTTTATTCCACGTCTTAGCGAATTTGGAATACTTACAAAGTGCATGGTTATGGAGATTGATGTTCTGAAAAGAAAACGTATAAGATTAACATTTTTGATTACACAGATTTGTAAAAGATTTTACAAAATTGTGATCAGAATGCAACCATCTACAGTGATGTGCACAACATTTCGTTAAAGTGTTATACAGTCTTCAGACCGCCCGTTGCTGGATCATCATAACAATAACAAAAAGATATCGCCCAAATGTTCAAAGAAAAAGGAACGTACTCGATGATTACGCGCACAAAACACACGCTCCACCAACCGCCTTGATCTTGTCCTCCGCCTGTTTACTGAAGAACTTAGCTTTAACAATAACAGGCTGCTTTGGAAGGCGGCCTTTTCCCAGGAGTTTGTAATATCCCTGAAAAAGTTAATATCGATCAGTATGTGTTTTATGTACCAAAATATAAGTGCAAACTTTTAACACGATTGAATTGTCGCATTTAAACGTTTTATGATTATGTACGTTTTTTTTTAATATTTCGTGACGATCAGAATGCAACATTCTACAGGAATACAAGTGTTTGTACAGCACTTTTCAGTCCGCCCGTTGCAAATCATCATATGAGAAATATATAATTATAATAAAATTTAATGAAATTACAATAAAAAGTCTACAACTCACAGCTTTCACGAGATCGATTACGGGCGCTTTGCCTTCAACGTCTTTGTACTTCAACCTCGTCTGTTCAGAAACCAGAGTCCATAATTTATCTAGATTTATAGTGGGGCACCATTTAGTGTTGCGTCGTAGGTGATAATTCCTCATACCGAGCTGTAAAATGAAAACAAATGTCAGTCAGGCGATACAAATCCTTAATAATACGTTTTACATGGTTAGAAATTATTCAGATTATATATAGAAGTGCAATCAATGTAATTCAGTTCGCCGGTGAAAGCAGATTTCTCATCATTCGATATATATGTAACCTTTTTCATTGTATGCGCAATATTGCATATATTCTCACCTTTCCGAAGTAACCAGGATGGTACTTGTCGAAATTGATTCGGTGATGGTGCATACCACCGGCGTTACCACGACCACCTGGATGCTTTCTATGTTTGCCTGAAGGATGGAACAAATTGAAAAAAACAAGATATACAAATCGGAGTACAATTTTAATGTATACTTATGCAGAAAGAGAAACCAATATTTATATGAAAAGTTAAATCTAAATATAAAAACGACATAATAGAAAAACGAATAATTACATATATACGAATTAACATCTTTGATTCGATTTGAGAACTTTGGTTGGAATTTTGCAAGAATATTCTATATTTATAGAAATTTACGCTTGCATATTTATGGACATGTATCGCGCTACGTTTATTTACTAGCATACGCTTTTATTTCACGCACGTGGCCATAGGTACAACAAATTATGCTAGGCAAACTTACCGACGCGGCCGTGGCCATGGCTCACGTGTCCACGTAGTTTCCTGGTCTTCTTCCTGTGCGTTGACTAGGTTAACATAAAATAGTATAAATATTAAAATTGGATAATATAGGGCTAACCCTAAAATAAATCGAAATATAAGTAGCCTTAGATCATCGTTATCTAGCGCGGCGGACGAATCATCTAGGTTAATGTTATCCGGTACGGCGTAAATATTTTGCGACATTCTTTTCGCGAGTGTAATAATTGCACAGAATTATCCGTGACGATCTCGATTGTATGTTTATCACGAACAAACGGTGAACGGTGCGACGATGTCTTAGATATTGTTGGATTACCCTGGAAATATCACAATACAAATCACTTACCATCCCGGTGAAGCAATGAAGGAAACTGGAAAAGAATCGCAGCAGTCTTGCCAACGCAAATCTATCGAAGCGTATACTGCGCATGCGCGCTGGAAACCCCGCCAGTCGCAAATTGAAGTAAATGCCTCAAATATGAGTCAAGCCAGACTAGTTATCATCTGCCGCAAAAGAATTATTTGATAAAAAATATATATTTTTAAGAAAATACCTTTTCAACAAAATTTTTGCATTAATTGCGAATTTAATTTATTGATAATTTTTCCTGTATTTTATTGATTATTATTGCTTTAACAGTTGTATAAAATAAGATATATGTATAAATAAAATTATATACGCAAATAACGATTAAATAGTGTATTAACGAAATAACTAACAAAATTATTGACAAAATTAACTGAAAAAATTAACAGATAATTGTAAACATTATTCTATGATTGTAGAAAATGTGTAAGTTACAATCGGTCTTACACACAAGATACAGCTGCGTCGCATAAGAATGCGGTTCCGTTTTCCCTAAGACAATAAAAATAAATGATTACACATAACTGATAATTGATTGGATTCTACATTGTTCTTACACAAGAAGCTAAAAGTAGACAAAGATAGATATGGAGAATAGGTATAAATTTAATGTTTATTTCCAAATTACGGTATACCTATACATAATTTAATAATTCATAGTAAAAATATTTATTCTCTATAAAGCAATTAATTTTAGTCAAATCTTTTAGTTGACGGCGTTAATGAAACTTTGGCGGTGTCGTTAGCTCTCGTTTATGCAACTTCTTATTATCAAAATGCACGTTTCGATGTGGTTATGTATTTTACGATACGGATAACTGGTCCCAGGTGATTCTGGTGTTTCTTTATGCGTTGTCTCTTGTTTGTTTGGATATGTATATATCCATTGTTTTACTATTGAAATATATCCTCTTGCAATTCGTCCATTTCATATGCAACCTATAATTTTCCTTTGCCCAGTATCTTCCAAATCTAAAAGACACAATTTCTTTTGACTACAAAATTGAGGTTTACAAAATAAATAACATTTGAAATGGTTAATAATAGCGCCATATATAGGATTTGATGTTTTCTAAAGCCTTTGGTAAAAAGCCTTTGGAAAAAAAGTATTATGATGAAAAAATGAATGAAAATTGGTGTAATAATAAGCAATATATTGATGTAAGAGCGATATAAGTTAATAGAATTTTAATTTAGAGCATGATAATATATTTTATATAGATATATAATCTTTATATCTCAAGAGATAAATATAAAATTATGATAGTAAAAAAAATAAACTTTTCCAGAAATGAAAGTATGATTTATACAACGTATAAAAGTATAAACCTGTGATTGTGATATAATCTTTAATATCATTAGTCGAGTTAGACTTACAAGTTAGTTTAGATGATTACCCGAATGAAGCTTTAATTGTGGTTAGAATGTAGGTGAGTTCAAGTTAGGGCTGCCCGGTGTTGACGAGGGCGTTGATGGGGTACCTGGTGGCGATGCCTCCAATGGACAAACCAAATTGCCGAAATCCATCTCGTTTTTACTCTTCTTGCGTTTCAGTGTGAATTGAGATTTCTTTGGTACCTAGTTAAAATGTAATCGTCATTTAATATTAATAATTAATATTATGATAAATATATAAGAGATAATTACATTAGGTATAAGTAACATTGTATAAATAAGGGTAAGCAAGGAAACGATGCAAAATAAAAAACATGGCTGTGTTAGATAAAAGAGAAATAAGAAAAACATAAGAAAAGAAATATTATATATTAAATGATTTCTTCGGCACAATTGGCTCTTTATTGAGTAAAAATTCACTTTTTGAATTTTGATTCATTGTAAATTTTTATTCAATAAAGAAGCCAATTGTGTCGAAGAAATCATTTAATTGTTAATCATTTTTGGCGAAGAAAAGTTATTTGATGTTAAAAGAAATATTATTTTACGTTATGCGACAACGGAATGTTTAGACGAATTAGCTACTCAATAATTATAAGGAATGGATGGATGTGTGTGGTTAAGTATTTATGTAAACCAAGTTCCTTTTTGGCATATAAGCTAAAGTAAATAAAAAAAATACTACTACTACTATAATTACTACTACAATTACAAGATTGCAAGATTAGCTTTCATCATATTTTCAGGCATGAGATGACGATAAATAAAACGCACCTTTAATCTAGCGGTAAGGGTCAGTGGAACAAATCCAAGTGTGCTCTCTATCTCTCGCTTTTGTTGAACCACTTCTCTGCCGAGAATCTGATTGAAGTGCGTCGTCAGGTGTCTACGAAGTAGAGTCTTTGCCGGTGGAATGCTGAGCAACGTGGCGAGCAGCTCGGAAGTAAATCGACCTTCGTGAATTATCAGACCACCATGAACACCGGAGCCGCGCATGTTCGGCGCATATTCCGCGAGATCCACGACCCGCAGCCACTCCATCACACGATGGTTCGTCCAGAGGGTCACGTTCGTACCGTCTGCACCGTTCCCATTCACGGATCTTCTCTCCAAATTGTCAAACTCGAAGTTCAAATCTCGTAATACCTGCATGATTTGCACCTCGTTTCAAATATTTATTCCAAATGTATGGCCTATATATCATATAGCATCCAAATATAATAGTTTATAATATAATTGTCATAGTGTGGAGTACCTGAATTCCACGTCTTAAACTGGCAGCGTGCAACTGTGCAGTCACTCCGAGATTTAAAAGATCCTCTGTAGTCAATCTGTGTAAAACTCTACCATCGATCTTGGCGTTGTGGAAGGCTTCCTTATGCTGCGGCAGTCCGATATCATCTAGCCACCGTAACACGGCCCCGTTGTCCATCTGTGAGATATCAGAATCTTCTTTGGATTTTGTCAGATAACTCGATAAAATTATAGTATATTAATACATTAAGTGCAACCTTGTCAGAACCGAGAAATCCAGCGCCGTTGCTCCGCTCCGATTCAATGGCGTAAAGCAACTTTTTCCTGTGCAGAGCGTACTTTATGTCTAACTCTTTCTCCAATTGGACCTGCGTCGCATCGAGCAGTTTTGATCCGGTGGCACCCCATCGTCTCAGCTCGGCGGCGTAGCATTCCAAATTAAGACGAGCTAACCAATCACCGATCTCCTCCATACTGAGTTCCGCAAGCGGTTTCGGTGGCGACAATTCCACTTGCACGCTCGCTTCACTGATAATAATTTTCGGTTCTTCCGCTGTAGTGATAATATTTGTTTATATACCATACACGACTTTATATATATGTTAAATGTAATAATATGTATATTAATTCTTCGCGGTATTGAGGTGAACTCTACACAACTCTTTGTGGCAATTTTAGTTGTGCATAGTTCTTCAAATAGTTATCAAAGCAATACACGATCATAATCAGTAAATTATACTTTGGCTCCATAAAATTACACAAAGTGATCAAATACAATGACAAAATTAAAATGAGAAGAAAGCACTTTCAATATTTGCATATTTGCGAAAATTAATTCGTACTGTAAAGGTTTAAAGAATGTATTAAATAATGCCCGAATGCATGCGTATCAGCCATGAGTAGCTTGCAAGCGAATTACTTTTCAATTAATCGCAAAACATGCTGTTATTCGAGTCGATTAATATTGAGATATGTTCATCGTTAAAAATATTTAAAAGTGACACCGCATGCTTAGATAAAGATCGATCGGAACCTAGAATAGGAGCGGACAGACATCTCGCAGAGACTCCCCTAACAGCCAAGGGTACCGTCGTATGCGCTCCCAAGACTAAATTTGGAACCTTACCAAATACAACGCCTTTCTTGGACGTCGGTGGCCTAGGAAGACTACTATATTGACCCGTATGTCTGCTGAATCTTTCACCCTAAATAAATATAAAATTGCTTAGCAAATTTTATCATGATAGTTCATAGCATAGTATAGTAATACAATTTTATGTGTTGTATGTTAACTGTTTAAAAATAATGTACTAACATTCGATAAAGGACTTGTACTGCGCAGCGACAGATTTTCGTGCTCCAAACTAGCTTGTCTGAGTTTCATTTCAGACAAGGAGGTAAGAAGCTCCAACTTCTGTGTCTCCAAAGCGCTTCTTGATAGAACTTCCTATAAAACAAACAAGCACATGAAGCTCTAAATCAATAATGTAAAATGAGATATTTTACCTTCTGTAACGCTTCTTCCATCTGTCTCAAAGTATCTCTCTTCTCCTGGAGTACGCTCTCCAGCTCTTGGATCTTATTCGATTGTGCGTCGACTTGTTCGGACAAGACTGATACTTCCATATGCAATGCTCCGCGTTCACTTTCCAACTTTCTCAATCGTTCCTGAAAAGCAAATCGACAGAACGGTTAATATCTTAATGAAAAATTTCGCTATTTTAAAATACAAAATGTAACGCAGATATTTTATTATTAAAATAAAAGGATTGGGGAAGAATTCGCATTTATGGTACCACACAATCGGAAGTTTTATTAAAAGTTCTTTTATACAGTATACCTCGGTCTTGCTATGATAATTATTTATGCACATATTGCTTCCGCAGTGAAATTGCTGCAGTGAGCAGTAGTGTTGCGGTCTGTCCCTCTCGTGGCAGATCAGATCGCTATGAGACATAGCTCTTTGATCGCGGTCCACTCTACTGCGTAATCTGCGTCGTCTTCTGTCCAAAGAACCGGCGCATCTCCCCGTTGAGCTTACCGGCAAGGATGTCGTACTGTTCGTCCTGTTACCTGCGTGTATTTCTCGCTCCTTCGCAAATATCGGATCTTGTTGGAGGTGACAGACGTGCGGATAATGAGCAACGCTTCTCGTGTGCTCCTTAACGGCGTGATGCGCGAGCTCGCTAGAAACGCTGTCGGTTTGCAAGAATCGATAGCTTTTTAGAGTTCATTAAAGATATTCGTATTTGTCGAGCGACAATATAAAAGTTAGGATGCTATACAAACAGCGACCTTGAGCACGGCATCGTACAGAGAGACGGGAAACTTCCCAGATGCGCAGTCGACGCCGGGCAGATATTAGCCATACCGCTGGATACTGCACAGATATTAGGCATACTCCCTTGAAGCGCTATCATCTTAGCATAGCCGAGTAAGCAAGCCTACAACGATATTATCAATATCTCACGGCGGAAGATATCACTTGTTTTTTCATATAATCACATTTTACTAATTGAGATATGTAAACACGATATACACAGAAAAAAATGATGTATCAACAGTATTAAGTATAAACATTTTTATTACACGTATGCATTAATAATCAGGTAATAATCATATCAGCCGCTCAGCCTCACCTATTGCGTGCTTTTGGCTCCTTACTTGCTGCGTATTCATTGCATATTTTTGTATTATTTTTTTGTATATTAATTTATGTAAAATTAATAATCTTGTATTGTCAACCATTGCACTCAATAAAAGCTATTATTATTATTAATTGAAAATAATTTTGTTAATTCAATAACATTATTAATGAAACAAATACATAATGATCTTATTTTATTAAAATTGTTATTGAATTAACAAAATCATTTTCAATTAGACTTAATACCGTTGATACAATATCACTTTTTTCGTGTACATAGTGTCCTATATATGAATACGACTTCTTTCAATTAGATCCTTCTATCTTAGGTCTACCTGACACAAACACTCCTGCGATCGGTAGGCTGTCTGGCACGCAATTGTCGGTTCGGACAGGCCCGCCCTGATGTCCCGCGGATAATCCTCGACGTATTCGTCACCCACGTCGGAGTTCGTCGATGTGCCAGACGAGTCGTATCCCTCTGAGGGCGTCCATCGACTGTTCCAACGTTTTATAGTCGACGCCGCGTCCGACGAGTCCGACTGCGAACCTGAATTTAGATACGGTTGAAGCTTTTTTTAATCCACGCGCACGAGGGGTTCAAGAGGTTCCTTCTACCGACGGCATCGCCGTGAATTTTCGAAGATCATAACGCGCCGATCTATTTTCCGCCTCCGTGCGGTGGCCTCAACGGGCGTTTACTTTAACAGAGATTGAAACAATAATCGATCCCGTACTATACTCATACTCGAAGTATGAGTCAATGAACGTATGTGTCTTCGACGGTCAACTGCGGTCGGTGCGCTCCGCGGTTAAGGCAATCTATTTCGAGCGTGCCATTTATTCGGGCTCCATCAAAAGCATAACTTCGGTGCACTGGCCAGCCGGAGCGAGCCGGCCAGCCATCCCCACGATTTTAGTACCGAAACGCGACGAGTCTCGCGAACTCGTCTGTCGGACGTCTGCCAAGTTATATCGTGCTGTTTAATTGAGACCGCTCGAGTGTTATGGCTTTACTTTCGCGAAAATTATAAACTATAAAATTATACAGTTTTCACGTTGCTTTCCGACTAAATTTCAGAATCAATTGAAAATACAAAATTGACCTACTCGAGATGGTCTACTCGTCTTTAATTCGGACGATATATATTTATCGAAGGATAAGTTCCGAATTAATCGCGAACTATCGCTCTAGTTCTCCAATTTTGTATGCTGACGTCACGCGGGATGAGAAAAAGAGTTGTAGAGAAACCTTTCGCATGTCCCTTATCCTCTTCTTCCATTATGGGGGCAAGATCCTTTCGTTCTCCAGCAATACTGTCATTCCAGACATTCTCCATGATGAATTTGTTCGCGCTGCACGTTTTATTCCACTAAATTATTGCATTTGCTTTCCAATTGAGTTCAGTATTACGGTCTCATGTCTGGTTCAGTGACAGATGTATTAATGTCAAGATACCTTTTCCAATAAAAATCACATTCTTATCACGTGCCTTCTCTCACGACGTCACTATTATAATAGACAGTCGATATAACGATGTTGCCGGACACTGTGCACCGTGCAAAGTACATTCAGGATTCTGATATCGGCAGGTTTGTACACAATCGAACGTTATCTCGGTGAAGTGCACTCTCGCGCTACCAGTCGCGGCATCGTCTCCGCCGAAACTAAAATTAACGCCATGAAATCCTTCGAGAAAAGCGGGAGGGAGCACGCAAAATAGAAAGAAAGAGAGAGAGGCGCAACAGCAATTTATAAATAGATTAATGTCCTCTCTTCTCGTTACATATGAAGATCGCAGCCATTAAACGATTCTCTTCATCTCTAGCTATTTAAACTCTATAAAAAATAGTGTTTTAAACATTAACACGTTAAGTGCCGCACTAATTTCACGTGACTTTCCATTTACGCCGCCTGAGCCACCGATGATCCATATTACCATATTTATTATTATATATATTTTTATAAGATATATATTATAATATTTATAACTACAAAAGTCATTATTATCAAGAAGAAGAGGTAATGTACAATATGCGCAAACGGAAAGTCCAATGTGGGCCACCGATGACCCACGCGGCACTCAACGTGTTAATTCACATAATAAGACATAAAAAAATGTAACTATTATCTCTCTCTCTCTCTCTCTCTTTTCATCTTCCTATTATATTTATCAATTTGAAGATAATAATCTAATCGCATGTAATACATGGAAATTATTATCAATTTTATATTATACTTACCTCTTAGACGAGAGAGAAATTCCACCGACAATTCTATATTTATATAACAAACGCACGTAGCTACAAAACCGACGGTAATTAGTCGAAATTAAAAATAGACTCAACGTCATGGTCGATTTTGACCGTTCAATATCACATTTGTGATTACGATCTAATGATTACAAAGCCAGACGTCCGGATGTACGCGCGGACATACGTGACCGGTATACGGCGGCGATCGAACAGGCGCGCGAACACGTGCGTATCGACACAGCGTGTACCGGATGCAAACGCGGCTCCGGATGCACGTGGCGAACACCACACGTGTTCCTCGCACGCCGGCGACGTCCGAGCAGATCGCAAAACGTTCCCGTTTCCGGAACGCGTCGCGTTTTGAAAAGCGGAAGCCGCGGAAGGGCGACATTCCGAAGAGACGACGCTCGTCCTTCGCTCGTCGTCGAGTGTGCGAGCGGCATAAAGTCGACAGAGATCACTATCTGTATGTCAGCTTACCGGCTGCATCCATGCCAACACGATGTTCTGAGTGACCCCATCGGGCGGCGGAGGTGGCATCGGTGCGCTCTTTATCGCGGTCACAAGATTCCTTGCCGCCTCCTTCACTGAGTTCTTCCATTCCGAGCTGCTCTCGGCTGAGCTTTCGGCACAGGCACCTGCAAATATGTTTGCAATACAGTGTTTGCGCAGAGAACGATCACAATGGATATCAGTAGAAGTCTAGTAGAAGAGTAAAATGAACCTATGAAATTTGCGATCTAAAATTTATCATACTTTGAACATGTAATGGTATCTGAAGTGGATCATTATAAATTATGAGTTTGCCTAATTCTTGGACTGAATATTTTTCTGTTTTTTTAATGACATAATCGCTAGCAAAATCTCTAGCATCTCTCTTTCTATCTTTCTCTTTGCGTCGATAACGTATTTACAAAATACAAACGCCTCCATATATCCGTAAATAATATATCCATATAAATAATACATCCAAATCTAATACATTCAAGCTTAATATGTCCATAAATCACGATTGTACCGGAAATGATGTCGTCCATCTGAAGCAGTGCAGCCTCCAGCATCTTGCTGGCCTCGTTCGAACTCTTCGCCAGGAATGTCGATTCGCCCGCCTGCGCCGTCGTGCCGTTTCTCTCCTCACCTTTGCCCATCACTTAACGCTGCAAGAAAAAAAATTATCATTCTCACTTCTCGGATAATGTTTTTCCGACGCACTTCGTAAAAAACCTTCTGTAAAACTCGATATCTACGAAATGGAGTCGCTCGCTGAATGTCACAATCGAAACGATATGAAAGCTCGATCGCTGATTCATACGGCTTTCCAGACAACGTCGTAAGTGTACTGTCGTGAAGTGCACTCGTCAGGATATAATTGCGCGTTCAGGACTGCCTTGTTAAATAGTTTCGAACTATACGGGTGAGAGAGATCACGCGAATGGACTTTAAGTTATATATATATATTTTTTTTAACTTTGTTCTTACAATGCTTTACTATGTAAAATTGCAATTATATCTACAGGGTTGCCACAGAAAATGAATTTTGAAATTCCTTGACTTTTCCATGTTTTCCAGACAGTATTGAAGAATTTTCCATGACCAATCTGTAATCTTAAATTTTAACGTTTAGAAACAGGAATTGCAGGAAAGATAGCTTATATTAATACAAGCAAAACAAATTTAAAAGATAGTTTACTAACATAATTCGGAATGCAAAAAAAGTAAATAAAAAATAAATGAGAAAATAATTGAAAAAACTGAAATTATGATGGTAAAGGGTGACAGACATGCGCAACATCGTCCTGCAACATCTCCTTTTCAATAGGGCCACGGTCTCCTTTTGGCAACACTGCACAGTACGCAAAAATGTTTATCGCGCGGCAAAATTCCAGGCTTCTTTGTATTTTTCCCTGACTTTTCCCGGTTTTCCAGGTCTGTGGCAACCCTGATCTAATTGAAGACAAAACGAGTGACATTTGAGAAAAATCAATTTAAACAATTCTAAATTGCATTTTATTATCGTCATTTTAGATTAATTTATAGCAATACATCTATATTGTATTATAGCTATCTATATTGTATTATAAAAGACTATAGTTCATGAAAGTGGCTTTTCTATTTTATTTTTTCTCGTGTAATTTTTTTTAGAGACATTTGTAAAATAGTAGATAATTGTGATAATAAATAAAGAAAAAAAGATGTTAAGTTTTTTTTTCTTTAACACCGACGATTAAATATCTCTATTTCTATTATGTAAATATATTATACGCATATATTTAAAAAAAGAGATAAAGGAAAAAGTAAATTGATGATTTTAATCATTTATATATTACAACAAAAATCACGGAAAATCTCAGAAAATGCACTGTTTGATAATTACAAACCCGTCATTTTGACGGGATTAGTTGTGTGTGTTCTAGTGTGTTAATAAATTGCAATAAACCGTAGGTTTCCGTAAACAATTATTTGCGAAAACATTCTCAATCTTTAGCAGCTTCTTAAAACATTACGAGGCGTGAATTCTGAACTCATTCTTGTTCCGAATTTGTAGCTCGCGAGTATTTATATAAAGACTTGAATTTAAAAAAACAAAGCTCTTCCCCCCTCTATGAGGAAGCAAAAATGGATTCAGTTCTGCAAAATTAGATGCTCCAATTGCAAATAAAAACCAACATAACTCTAGCCGAAAACAGAAATACATCACTTACATTGAGCTCAGAATCCATCGAGGAGCACTTATTAACATATGCAAAACGAACATTCTTATTAGCGATAAGGCACATGAATTCGATGATCGATTGCGGAAAAAAAACATAACAAAAGAGAAAAATTGGGAGAACGTGAGACGTAGAGAAAAGAGAGAAAAGAGAGAGAAAGAGAGATAGATCGAATGTTACAGGACGATCATTCACTCTGATCTTACCGTAGCGTTTCATGGTAAGAATGATCACCGAAGAATCCACAAGTTATCGTTAGTAAAACAACAACCGCGCGGAGAGATAACATGCAAACGACGATCAACAGGTACTGGAGAGCAACGCCCAACAATCTGCCACCATAACGTGTACTCTATCTCTGTCTCTGTCCCTCTCTCGCACTCTTCTTTCTCTCTTTTTCTCCGTCTCTTTTGCTCCGTTAATCCTTCTTCGTGAGCACAGCTGCACGCGAGCAAGTGCAAATAAATAATTTCGTCCACAAATTATCTGTATGTCTTCTTGGTATGCTCATTTGTAAATCGATATACTGAAAAAAAATGCTGTTGCTTCAATTAAAGTCTACGTCACGGGCTGCCACAAACATAAATAGTTCACTAGAAACTTGACGTTTATCCAACATATATATTTGTTATTGCGAAGAATATCACACCACATGCCTCGATGGTAGAATTGATAGGACGCCCGCACGGATTGAAGGGAGATCCAGGTTCGAATCCTGGTTGAGGTGTTATTTTTCGCAATAATTTCTTTACAGTTTTTCAGAGAAGGGGGGATCTTATAGATGCCTGTTAGCATCAAAATTATTAAATTGCTCGTCAATTTAACATGTGAATTAATTCCGTTCATGTAAGGATTGTGTTTGAAGACCGACGAATATGGGGCGCGCAGTTCGCATGAACAGGGAATTCACAAAAAATTATTATTACGCACCAAGATCCGCGGTTGACCGTCATTTGGCTATTCTCATTTATATTTGATAAATAGTTCATTTAATTGTATTATGATTGGACCAAATATTTAAATTATTAAAATAATCTAAATGTTTGGTCCAATCATAATACAATTGAATGAACTATTTATGTTTGTGGCAGCCCGTGACGTACACTTTAATTGAAGCAACAGAATTTTTTTCTGTGTACTATAGATAAATGTATCCAGACAGCCGAGTCTGTCGAAAATAGATGTTGCTAAGTGTCTGCTACAAATTTTGTCGGCAAAAATATAATAGAATCTGTCAACAGAACATGATAGCAGATTGATTGCAGAAACTGAGCAGAATCTGCCATCTCATACCATTTAAATAGTCACGAAATGACAGATTCTGCTCGGTTTCTGCTGCAAACTATCAAACGTCGGTATGCTCCGCTGAAAGAACACGAGCTTAATGCAGACGCAGTTGACGCCAATCTGTCGCAATATTCTGTTCGAATTTGCCAACAAAACACGATGGCAGATTGATTGCAGAAACTGAGCAGAATCTGCCATTTCATAATCATTTACGTCCATTTTCACCAATATAGATTAACTTTAATCTTGGTTTAATTTGCTCTTTATCTTTTTCTAGTTCTAAGAATTAGAAAGAGATGAAGAGTAAGTTAAACCGAGATTAAAGTGAATCTACATTGGTGGAAATAGACATTAATGTTAATTTCTACCAATGTAGATTAACTTAAATCTCGGTTTAACTTACCCTTTATCTTTTTCTAATTCTTATGTCAATGTCTACCAATGCAGATTAACTTTAATCTCGGTTTAACTTACTCTATCTTTTTCTAATTCTTAGAACTAGAAAGATAAAAAATAAGTTAAACCGAGATTAAAGTTAATCTACACTGATAGAAACGGACATTAGAACTGAAAATAAAGGGTAAAAAAATAAAGGGTAAGTTAAACCGAGATTAAAGTTAATCTACATTGGTAGAAATGGACATTAATGTAGATTAACTTTAATTTCGGTTTAATTTACTCTATCTTTTTCTAATTCTTAGAACTAGAAAAAGATACAGAATAAATTAAACCGAGATTAAAGTTAATCTACATTGATGGAAATGGACATTAAATGGTCACGAAATGACAAGTTCTACTCGATTTCTGCTGGCAATCTGCTGTCAAACGATGTCAGCAGGCTCCGCTGGAAGAACACGAGTTTAATACGGACGCCGTTGATGCCAATCTGCCGCAATATTTTGCTCGAATTTGCAAATAGAACACAATGGCAGATTGATTGTAGAAACTGAGCAGAATCTACCATCTTATCTTAATCATTTAAATGGTCACGAAATGACAAGATTCTACTCGATTTCTGCTGGCAATCTACTATCAAACGACGTCAGCAGGCTCCGCTGGAAGTACACGAATTTAATATGGATGCAGTTGACGCCAATCTACCGCAATATTCTGCTCGAATCCGCTAACGCTAGCACACTATTAACATTTTACTTACTGCGAATACATTATATCGATATTAATGCGGTTATGTGCGAAACGAATGCAAAGAGGAGCTCAAATCAATCTTCATTTCTCTACATCTCGTAGTTGCCTGTTCGTCTACTTATTGCAACATCTTTCAGGAAATTAATTGAGGACGTATCGTATCGGCGTGGGGATGCGAGATATGCGACGTTCCGACATTGCAGATTACCTCAATTACCTGTTTACGTCAGTCGGGGACCGTCAACTTGCGGATGTTGGTCGCACGTTCGATAAACATCGGTGATCGCACTGAAATACGAAATTCGTGAGAGGATATCAGTTCGCGCCGGCGTTACGGCGGTTACAACGACGATCGTCGCCTACCGCGAGAGGCATAACGGAATCTCGTCGAGTGTGTCTCACGCGAGGCGAAGTCAACAAACAACGCAGTTGTGCGCGCAGCGAAGCGCGGTGAAGTGCTATGCACCGTGAGCGCGAATCGGAGACGGGATGAGGTGAGGTTAGGTCGGAGGGCCGGAGTCGCACCTCGCGGAATCGATACGCGACGAGATCGGCGCGTTATCGAGAACCACCTCGATCGCGGTGGATATCACATGACGGCGCTGGAAGGAGATCACGTCGCGTCGCCCTCGTTGACCCCGACTTCCGCCGCTCCTCGCGCGTCCCCGGGGGTCAAAATTCACGCAGGTGGGTCAGGTTAGGTTGTGGATCGGGGGAAAAACACCGCGGACCGTCACCGCCCGCGGTGCGCGTAAACACGACAGACGAGATGATGACGCGTGACGTTTGACAGGTCAGCGGAATTGAAACGCGCGCGCGGTACCAACCTCGGATCGCGCGGAGGTTATGTTGGCGCGCACGAGCCCTGCGCGCGCGCGCGCGCACGCGGCCTCGGTCGCGGGGGTCGGTGCTCGGTGGCGCGAAGTTAGCCGAGGTTCGCGCGTCCCGGTTCGCGCCGCGACGACGTCGGCGCGAGCGCGGTGTCCGTCGGTCGGTGGTGATCGCGGAGCCGCGTCGTCGTCGTCGTCGGTCGGTTCGGTGGTGACCAGCGACACACGGTTGGCAGCAGTGCCGATATCGGCGAGCGAGAGAGAAGTGCCGTACGGACACCTCGCGCTTCCGTTACATTTTATTTGTGTGGGCTCACTGTAGGCCCGCGTGCGCGCGGGTATCGCGGGGAGGGAAGAAAAACGGAGGAGAGAGAGAGAGAGAGAGAGAGAGAGAGAGAAGAGGAAAAATAAAAGTGCCGAGGAGATGCCGCGCTCGTGAGTGTCGGGCGGCGCGCGAGGACGAGCGAAATTCCGTCGTGGCGCCGAGGAAGGTGCTCCCGCGGTCCTCCCCGGCCTTCCCCCCGTGGAATGTGAGTAAGTGGCCCGCAAAAACCGAGAGAGCGAGAGAGAGAGAGAGATGTCCCGTCCGTTCGTCCCCTCGCCCTCCCCTGCCTCTCGGCCCTCCCTCCCTCCCTCCCCCTCCCTCCGCCGCGGTCGCCAATCATTTTTTTTTCTCGCCTCCGCCGTCGCGCGCGCGACCGCCAGAGACTTTCCGCGGAAAAGCCGCGAAAACTACGTCACGAGTGACGGATTCGGTCGAAACTGGGACAAAGTGCAGTGCACTCTGGCATTGCGCTTTACCACCAGGTGTTTCTATGCCGTAATCTTCCCAGGATTGGGTAACACTCGTACCGTTGCACCTTGCTCTCCCGGGCACCCCTCTCGCGGCCGCGTATTCGCGTATTTCACGCTCTCTCTCTCGCCGCGGAGTCGCACACGAGTCCGCGCACGGCTGACAGCGCCTGACGGTGAGATATATATATATACGGGTAAATCGGTGGGCCCCGCCGCGCCGGAGAGAGAGCTGACAGGTAAAGGTGGCGATCGGGCGCGCGACAGACGGCGCGAGAGATGCGAGCGGACGCGAGCTCGCGCGCGTAACGTCACGGTGAGACTCTCTCTCGCGGCCAAACGCGGACAGACGCGCCAGATAAACAGCCTTCGTTTCAGCCGCGGAATTCGCGACGTCGACGGGAGGTTCGCTCGCGCGAATTCTGCGAGTTCTTCGCGCGCGGCGACGTGTCCGCGAACGTCGTGACGATGAACGGGTTGACGCTATGTAGGGCACGACGATATCGGGTCGGGTGCCGCGAGCGGCGAGCCTCCCGTTCGCTCGGCTCTGCGAAATATGGCACGCGAAGCGCGTCAGATGATCGATCCTCGCTCCCCGATAATGCCGTCGGTCCGCGAACGTTAGCGAGAGACGTCGTGGTCTATTTAAACGGGCTACGGTTATATTTAAATGGACGTACAGTGATCGGTGCTCCCCTTTAATGTTTTGGGACCGTCGGAGCTGCCCGCGTTTTGTGTGAATTCCGCGAGCAGCTGCCTGCGTTTGCTACCCAAGAATAAGCTAACGACTAATCCGAGTACTTGTTGTCGTCTTAGGTTAGATGACGGACTCAAGATAGTCCTTCCGCCTGGTAACATGTCAGATGGGGTTGACGGTGGTGGTGGGGAAAACGAGGTAGACTCCCATTCCTCTTCGCAAGCCGAGGCCGGAGACTCGTCTAATCACAGGGAGGAAGAGGCGTTAGATCCCGATAACGAGGCTGCTCTCAATACGAATTATGACAGCAGCGATGGAGCTGTTCCTGCGTTTAGGTGAGACTCGAATCGCAGCTTCGCATCCGAACAGTGACAAGCTGCAGTGGCGATCAGCTGATTGGAACGATCCTCTATCGCGAAATGATCCGTTTCTCGGATACGTATCTAATTCCTTTAATTCCACAGATGTGATAGATGCGACAATTATGAAACTATAAACAAGACGGCTTTCTCCGCTCATCAGGATCAATGTCTGGCGAGCGGCGAGGCTGGGGAGAGCGCTGAGGGCATAGAAGGAACGGAAAATGACGGGGATGGGGAGGAGGGCCATTCGGGGATCAGGTCTCACAGAAAGATGTTTGAATGTGATGTCTGTAATATGAAATTTTCAAATGGAGCTAATATGAGACGACACAAAGTGAGTACAGAAAGATTACACAGTGGAAAGACTTACGTTGATATGTGTTACAAGTTTAATTGATGAATATAATAGTGAACGGAGTTTTTATAGGTATAAACAATAGCAAAATATATAATTCTTTCGAATCGTATACTCTTATTTTCTTAAATGATGATTCTCTGTATATATATAGGTATGAATATTTAACCTATTGCATCTTTTATTTTTTAGATGAGGCATACAGGGGTGAAACCGTACGAATGTCGGGTATGTCAGAAGAGATTCTTTCGGAAGGACCATCTTGCGGAACATTTTACGACGCATTCAAAAACTTTGCCATACCATTGCCCGATATGTAACCGAGGTTTCCAAAGACAGATTGCAATGCGCGCTCACTTTCAGAACGAGCACGTCGGTCAGCACGATATGGTCAAATCGTGTCCTCTCTGCAATTATCGTGCGGCGACCATGAAATGCCTTAGGTTGCACTTCTTTAATAGGTAAGTTACATGAATGCCGTTTTCGTGAATTATTTAAGGGAAGTATCGTTGCTCCCTTTTTATATAATATGTACCTTTTATTGTTCATAGACATGGAATAGATTTAGATAATCCAGGACCAAATAGCTCTACATCTATAATGAATAGTTGCACGTCCGGGGAGGCGATGCCTTCGGCACCTCTGTCCGACAGCGGGGACAGCACTGGCAACCGTTCGACCGACAATGCCACGCCTCCCATGCATTTCCTCACGCCCCACGTGGAGATATCCATTCCTTACCCCGAACAAGCTGCCAACCAACGAAATCCGAGTCCTGCCCCGTTGAACGGAGACAGTCCCAATAGTCCGCAGAGCGCCGACAGCAATAGTAATGCACCGAGTAGTAGTCATCATCAATTATCTATCAACAGCAGTACTATCCATAGGTGAGTATCTAAAAAATCGCAAAATTTATTAATATTTATTGCAGCGATTAATTGTTAACATTATGACAAATTCTTTATTAGGAATTTGTATGGTATTTACACTTTCACGTTATCTTCATCGCTAATCTCGATTATATCTTGACTCAAATAGATCATGTATGTTTAAGAATTCAAGCATCAACTTAGAAACGCCGACAGTTAGTTGCGTTCTAGATGACTTAAATTATAGACCGGATTTTTCGCATTTTTCTTAGGAATGTAGGCGGAGGCGATGAAGCAATTACACCTTCGATCTCCTTGATACCCATCAAGCAGGAACCGAACAGCAACGGTATGGACGACAGCGGAGCAACGTCGAGCAATCTACCATTGCCATCGCTGATCAAGGTGTCACCGTTGAAATCATTGTTGCGCGATGATCTGCGCCGCAAACTCTCCACCAGTTCCACCAATAACAACAATAACAGCAGTAACAACAGCGGTTGCGGTGGCGGCGGCGTTAATTCCAATCCACATTCGAGAGGCGAACCACCCACCTCGACCAGGCCGGATCCTCGCACGAGCGGCCTCCAGTGCACCCACTGTCGCATCACGTTTCCGGATCAGACGTTGTACTTCCTCCACAAAGGTTGTCACAGCGAAAGTAACCCATGGAAGTGCAATATTTGCGGGGAGCAATGCTGCAATCTGTACCAGTTCAACTCGCATTTACTGAGCAAGAGTCATCAGTAACTGGGAGAAGAAGGCAGAGAAATACCCGCAGTTAAAATTCGTCTTTCCTCTTTCTATTTCTTCTATTTCTTTTCTTTTCCTTCTTCGTTGAACGAAACAAAACGACAGGAGATTCGGTACGTATGTTGTACGTACGTACGTTCAGTGTTCATTAGCATGAAGGTATAAGTATTTTCTGCGATGTGTCCAGACATATTTCTCGCCAAAAATACTTTCGAAAACTGCAAGAACACGCTTGCCGGGGCATGACGGCGAGTCAACTGTAAATTGAATTGTAAATTATTCTCAAGAATTCGAGAGAATGTCTGCTCTCTCAGAAAATAATGTACAAAGCGCGACAAATTGTGCCTTTCCTTTAAAAGAGAAAAAAGAGAGAGAAAATTACGAGAAAAAAAGAAATTGCCAACACACACTCGTCCATCATGCTGTTATATTGTACGAACTATCCGTCCATAGGGCTTTATCGAGATATTCCGAGCTCTATCATTAGTCTTAAATTAGTAAAATAAGTATGGGAAAACGCGACGGGGCACGTCGCGAATCGCCCCGTCGATGATCGCGAAAAGTAAAAAAAGAATATATATATATATAGCTATGTCGTACTTTTATCGCAAAAAAAATACGACATTAAAATTTCAAGTAAATAGATAGAGACTATTTAGTTGACGCTGTGCGGTTTGGATGCTTGAGACAAACGCGACGGCGCGGATATAGTCCATCGGAGATCTATTTTATAGAAAAAGAAACGCATTTATTATTGTTCTAAGGCCCAGACCCTCTAAGAACAAAGAAAAATTGTACGTGAACAAAGTGAAGAACAAGGAAGTATATATACCTATATGCATAGGTTTGAATGTTGGAAAGCTATGCGTATAGAATTTATATAGTAGAAGAGCAACACCGCGAATATAGTCAGAGTTTATCCTCCAATGACCCCGCGATTTGGATTTCCATACGGATTCGAGAAGAGTTGACTCTCGAGACATTGTGCAAAAATGGAGAATTCGGAGGGTCCGAAGCGTCGCGTTCGTCAAAAGCGCATCGGCGCGGCGTATATTCCGTACCGATACACGTGGATACCATTGGCGCCTATGAGGGAGGACAAGGAGGGGCTCCCTGGATTTTAATGTTTTCAATTTAGAATGATTTTATGATTGACAACCAGAGACAAATTTGAAAATTATACAATTAAAAATAAAATCTGCATATAAATATATATTTTTTAATATTTGAAAATATCAAATGACATTCATTTTGCAGAATCTTACAAAAATGGTACCCCTAAGTGTATTTACACTCTGCCTCCTTGAAAAAAGTTGTAAGGGCGCCAATGGTGGATACCGTTTGATCGCGACAATCTTTGTCGGCTGCGACGTGGTCACTCCGGAAGGTATTGCGCGAGTTCCATCTATTCTTCTTTCTCCTTTAGATAGGAACGTTGCGTCACACCAGTGAAGAACCGGTGCAAAAGAACCGCGGAGCGAGAATGTACAGAACACAAAAGCTAGCCGGGCGTGCGTTATTAATTATTAATACGACAGGGGGCAAGTTCGAGAGGTGTGATTTTTAGCCGAAGGCTCGTACATACCGGGCAGGTATCTCGATTGTCCGTTCGCTTCGGCCGAGGTCGCTTCTCTCCGCCTTTCTCGCCTTTGATCCGATAAATATTTTATATATAAATATTTGTACAGAAAAAGTATTAGAGGAGAGAGAGAGAAAGCACGAAGGGAAGAAAATTGAGACAGCATATATATATATATATATATATGTATACACGTAGAGTCACGTAATAACAGACAGACAGACAGAACCATACACACAGATATATGTATACACGGATATTATATAAATATATATATATATATATATATATATATATATATAAATAAATAAATATGTGCCGTCTCACGCAATGAGACGAAGAGATACATGTACACGCGGAACACTGCTGTAAATGGTTGTAGCTATTTAAATAACTATTCTGTATATCGCGTAGTATTTAATACGATTATAATTATTTATTAGAGTCTAAGTAATTTATTATTGCTTTGCATTCCAAGAGGACCGGAGACCACGGGACTATACGATTAGATAAGCGAATGTCTTAGCGTTAACGGTGCTTTTCTAACAGAGCCGCGTAACATGATTTACAACGGGCGAATTTTCACGTGTAAAAGAAGACAGGGGAAAAGATTTTTAAAAAAAGAAAAGAAAACAATGAGCGCCGAGAGATCCGTCGGGCGGATCTCGCGCGTAAAACGAATGCAACGTACACGAATTATTACTATCTTCGATCGATATAATGTATTTAAGAGCTGTCGCGAAACTACCACTATTTTGTACGCAGGGCACGTATGTTCATTATTAGGGACACGTTTCGTCATTCGCACTTTCGATCCTTATTATTAAAGCATCATTGACGTACAAATCTTTTTAGATACCTTTACAAAAATATTAAAAAAAAAGATGCGCGCTTGTCGTACTCTCGTGCGGCTCCTCGGGGCGGAATCGTGAACAAAAAAAAGTGCCTGATTGGGAATAATTCATCGAGGGATAAAAGAAAGTTGCGTGTATTCGTGCGAGGAGAGGAACGGAAGGGCCTTCGGTCGAAGGAAGAGAGAGAGAGAGAGGGAGAGGGAGAGGGAGAGAGAGATGAACAGAGTAGGGAAGAGAGAAGAGAGCGAAAGGTGTGATTTAAAAATACAGATATACAGGACGCAGGAGCGTGTGTTAACCCGTGTTCACCATATGTGCTTACCGCTTTAGCGTATATAGCGACGCCTTTACACTGTGATCACGTTTACAAAGAAAATAGTCTTAAAGCTAGAAGATAGACGTAAAGGTATATATCTTAGGGCGAGCGAGAGTACGACGAGCACAGCCTCGAGTGTGAGACAGGCGGTTTAGACACCCACGACAAAAGCCACCCACAACACCCACCTTATTCCCCTCGATTCTCCCTCCCATCCATCCATCCATCCACCCGCACACCCACCCTTCCCGCCCACAATTTATTTATACAACATACGAATAAAGATATATTTAAATCGATAAGAATGGAATAAAAACAAATATTGTTGATGTTACTACGGTGTAATGGGTACAATCTAAATACATGAATATTATGTATATAAGGAATAGAACGGAGAATTTTTATCGTACACGTCTTATTCTCTTTCTTTCTGGCTCACCAGTCCTCCGACCTTCCCCGCAACCCGCAATAGAATCCAGGCGTGCACGTGACGACACGTGTAAGCTCGCGATTTACGCGTTCTGTTGCCTCGTCAAGGCTCTTGGTAGCAGTATTGTGCGCGATACTTTCCAGTAATAACGTCGAAATTGTATATGATGAAATTAATTGGTCCATCTCTGCGCCTATTAAAGCGATATTGTTTACGCATGATGTTCCAGAAATAGCGCGTATAGCATTGTGTAACGTACAGCGTTATTTGTTTCATAACTTGAACTTGACATCTGTTAACAAAAATGCCGAGGAGTAGTTTTCTAGCTGCGAACTATTTAAAATAGAAAATAGAAAATTTCCGTGAAAATAAAGATTTAAAATATTCAAATATATATAATAAAGAAGTGCAAACTAGCTACAAACTATTTGAAAAATAGAGGGTTTTCCGTGAATTAAACTACAGAATATTAAAAAATGAATAACAGAACATCGTTTTACGACTTTATTTAAGTCGAAGCAGTAATTGGATTGAAAATTCGCAGGAAATAATGGTCTTACTCGCGTTCTTGCATCCTTGCTAAAGAAAAATTGACTTCATAAATCTTTACAGGGTTTTAAAGATGCTATTCGCATAGTATAATTAAATTGATTATCAATTTAATTATGTACTATTTTCTACTTTAGCTAGGGACTGCGTTTCAAGACCAGTAAAATTGTTGGCGCGTAGTTTGCGGGGCTAAAAAATATACAGGGTGATTCAGGACCTCTGCATCAAACTTTGTGGGACGACAGGTCTTGTACAAAGGACCATTTTTTGTCAAACAACCCATGTTCTCTGACGCATCGTTTAGGTGCTACGCGACCGCAAACATTGCATGATATGGGTGTTGTCTGCGAGGAAACCGCTGTTGGTAGATTCGGAGTGCGTCTCTTCCGTTTCCTCTAGCTTCTCCGTAACACATTATCATGTCAGAAAGCTCAGCCAAATCAAAGACGTCCATTCTTCACAAATAATTGTAAGCTATTGCCCAGGAATCGAATACGTCAGAGAACATGGGTTGTTTGACAAAAAATGGTCCTTTGTACAAGACCTGTCGTCCCACAAAGTTTGATGCAGAGGTCCTGAATCACCCTGTATATAAATTCGCGGAAAAATATTATTAGGAACCAAGATCCAGCCTCGACCGAAAATGGCTTATATGTATATATCTGTGTTATTCATAAATCTCGTCTCGCGTTCCATCTAAATCTGAACACCCTATATATATTTCGCATACGTGTCGTTTACCGGATATCGCAAAGTTCCGTGCGTTTAGTCTCCACCGTTTCCAGGAAAGTAATAAGACAGCCCATCGGTAAATGTATGTTATAGTCTTTATTGCTTGCGTTACCATGCGTGTATGAATACAGAAGCGCTTTATATTACACACACACAATGTTCGTCGTGTTAAAGCTATCAGATAGAGGAAGAGAGAAATAAATAGAATCCCCCGGATACACGGCCGTGTCGTTCGTTGCTCGAGTCGCGCTCGAGCTCCGGGACGCGACAGGTACAGGAGACGTCGTCTCCTCGCGACGGTTTTATTAATTTGCCGGAGATAAACAAAGAGAGAAAGAGAGAAGTTGCACCTGATCTAACCTGGCCGGTCGCAGCGGCGAACAAATTTCAATTTGTTCCTTATTATTGCACTCTCTCTTTCTTTTATGTAAAATAATTTCGGCTCTGTTGCACCAACGATGCTAGATAACTAATAGTTTTAGAGTGATCTCCGTAATCGATCATTTTCTGAATGATCAAAGGAGGGTACAACTTTTAAGCGTTTTCGCAACCACTCGGGGATCGTTTTATTTCATACATTTTCTTATGTATTTTTCTTCGTAAATATGAAGGAAATATTAGAACTCCTGCTCAATTTTTAAATAATCATTTTTCAGCAGAAATACCGACTGGAGATAGTGACTTCGACAGCGAAAATGAATAAAAAGAAAAAATCTGTATATGTGCGTGCATGAGGAGAAATATGTATGTATGTAAATAGGAGATGTAACTTCACCACTGTCGGTCCCAAGTTCGAGTAAAAAGAAGAAGGGCATCTGGTCATTTAATCATTTTTTCAAATGAGAATTTTTAATTTACTCTCAATTATCACATTATATTCGATATAAATTGAATCTAGAAATACAAAATAATTCGTGAAGAGGATTAGTGAGAAAGCAATAATTGATATCGTAATTTCAAGTTTTCATGTTTCTTATAAGATTATTAAATTTTTTTGTAACAAGTGTTATAGTGAAGAATATAATGTAAATAACATTTTGCGATGCAATATTACATTAATTTTTAAATTATTAAAGAATAACTGACAGC
>NJRQ01000565.1:56543-67811 GCA_003063805.1 Aphaenogaster ashmeadi
ATTCATAAAGAATTGAAAAAAGTGAATCATTTTTAAATTCATAACGATCGCCTGTGCTATCTGGGTTGATTACAATTAGCAATTCTTTCATTTCCTCATTCCAAGTTCCATTCTGATTATAATATGTGTGAATGGAGACAAAAAATATTTGGTTAGCAACGTTGGCGCAGCCGATCCAAAGTATGAGTATTCAATTGCCTGGTTGTCGTAACGAATTACATTACATTACATTACACTTAACAATATCGCGTTACAAAATAGACGCAGTTCGGCTTAACGCTTAGAAACGCTCCCGTTCCTCCGAACGTGCTGAATCCTTCGCCAAAGACGGACGAATCGAAGACACAGTCGACAGAATCTGATTCTGCAAGATCGTCTCTCCGACCTCGACAATCCCGCGTCCATAAACTACAATTTATATTTATATATATATAACGCGCGCGGAATAACATTAAACAGATTTTATAATTTCCATTTATCTCGGGGAGAGCATCTCAGAAACTCTCCCGCGAGTTTCTTCTTCTCGCGAGGGGGGTGACTCGAAGGACACTCGGGAAGCGCGAAATCGAATTCTATGTCCTCTTAGAGGTCATCGAGAGGACCCTCGTCGGAAGGAGCGAAGGAGCTGCCGATTCCAGTTCGCTCGGGTTCCGAGTCACGCCAAGTGACTCTAAATTCGTGAAAACGTGGCGCGAAGACCTCGAGGAAGCCTAGAGGGGCCTGGACGGGGCGATCAATCGGCACCCTGACTCGCTGACTTGTGACTGAGAATGGTCTCGATGTTACGCTGAATCCGCGCGATCTGCGATCGCTTACTCCTCGGCGTCGTCGTGCCCCCCTCCTCGATGTACAAGTTGCCGGCCGTCGCCTCCGGCCAGCCAGCCGCCGCCGCTGCCGCCGCCGTCGCCGCCGCCGCCGCCGCCGTCGCTACCACCGGAGTCTCTCGTTTCCGGTCTGCAAGCAGAGTAAACGAATCCTCACGACGGCCCCGTTGGTCAAGCGCGAGCGAAGGGAGAAGAGGCTCTGATCCGCGTTTCGAAACGAACGCGATTTGCGTCGCGCGGCATATGAGATCATATTTATATAGGAGGATAGAAGGACACATTTTTCCATCCGGTTGTACGGACATTTCACGTCTCTCTTATTTTGCAACTATCCGATCCACGAGCGGATTATTCGAACTTGAAGAATTTCGAGAAAAAAAAGAAAGAAAAATTGTCTATGTTAACTTGTCGTCTGTATGAAGCTTGGATATTCGTGTTAATTTAATAAGGCCGATATGATAGATAATCAGTGCCGCATTAACTTATTCTGCGCCCATGGGCTGAAATATTTCCCTTTTATAAGATGAAGACCCTTTTATAAGATGTGATGTCACCTGGTTAAATTATTTCAGGAGTTATATTAGATCATTAAAAATTGCTAAAATTATTATTATTATTAGTTACATTATTTTCATGACCTTAAATCCTTATCAAGTGCCCATCAAAATTTTACAAAATTCATAATTTTAAAAATTAATTTTCTCAAGATCTTGCTCGGCTGAAGTACAAAAATAACAAAAAACATAACAAAAATACAAAAATTGAAGATTATAATAAGTAGATTAAGATTAAATGTTTTTCTTGTACATTTTAATACAGAAAATTCATCGATAATATCATCGTAATTTAAGCTCGTAATAACTTCGGATTCGATATGAAGAAGAGAAAGAGAATTTAATCTTTCTTGTCGCATAGTTAAGCGTAGATAGTTCTTTATCCTCCTCATGGTGGAAAAAATACGTTCTGTGCATTTAGTGCTTGCAATACATAAGCACAATCGAAATACGATATTAAGGTTTGGATATATTTATTTTCAAGTCAAGGAATCAATTGTAAAGCGCTTGTGAAATCTCATATGATTTAATGGAATCAAATTTTTTGAGGTCAAGTGTGCATTGAAGTGAATGCATTCGTCATTTGGAGTGCTCCGTCATTCTATCTCTATCGTCCTTTCTAAAATTCTTTCTAAAATTTGCGTCCTGAGTTACAGTCTCCTCAGCCCATGTCTAAATATGGCACACGGAAAGAACGATTTTGCTAAAGTATCTAAAAATTTGGCCAGATACAGATCTGAAAATAATTATGTTGGACCATCCAAAATAGTTATGTAGGACGCATACACTGTTGAAAAATTTGTGTACTTTTGTGAAAAAATTTGCTTAAAGTTTCTGTGTTAAATAATCAACACATTCATATGTAAATTAAACACATGTCTGCTTTGTTATATATATATAACTGAACTTAACAAATATAAAATGTAAAATTATTGAAATAATTTTAAAAATATGTTAAAGTAACACAATTTGCACGTATTTATTAAATGTGTTAAAATTTACAGAAAAAGAGTGTTGATTTTACTCTATAATAGAAGTGGGCTGCGTGTTACTTATTACCATTCTTATATGAACAGAACATTTCTTATATGTTAATTTCATCATAAAAGTTATGTTAATTTGACACACAATTAACTTTAAATTACGATCAAAATTACATTTCTTTTCTGTTGAAATATTAACATGATATCAGTGTTACCATTTAACACATCTATATTATGTTAAATTAACACAAAAATTTGAGTGGATTCGTTTGAGACATTTGATTTATGTTAAATTTAACACAAATTTTCCAACTGTGCAAGCATAATGGCAATGCTGCAAAAAGTTTTTTAACATCCTAACAAACAGCTTGAGCGTCCTACATAATTATTTTGGATAGTCGAACATAATTATTTTCTGATCTATATCTGATTAAATTTTTAGATACTTCAGCAAAACCGTTCTTTCCATGCACTGTAGATAACATAATAGACAAGTAATGTTAAAGAAGCGAGACATATTGAGCACGAAAAGAATATCCTTGTCGATCGGATATCGGTACTTCATTTGACTCTTCCTCATCGATCGAGTTTGATCGTCGTCAATTAACGATCGACTTCCAAACACGCCTGCAATTGTAATTATCGAAGAATCTCCGTCACACGGAAAGAACGGTTTTGCTGAAGTATCTAAAAATTTAGCCAAATATAGATCTGAAAATAATTATGTTGGATTATCCGAAATAATTATGTAGGACGTTCAAGCATAATGACAATGCTGCAAAAAGTTTTGACATCCTAGCAAACAGCTTGAGCGTCCCCTACAGCACAAACTATTGCTAAAAGATTGCAGAAATATTTCAATAGTGCGATGTATTACAAATATTGCATGAATATTGTAGAAATATTGTAATTTTGATATTTCACAAGAAATGTTGCAAGATATTACTACAATATCATAATTTAATCACATACATTGTAATATTCTAGAAATATTACAATATATTTTGATTACGTATTCGGATATTCTAGGACTGCCGCTAGATGGTGTCGTTTCTCGAATGTAAAATTTGTCGGACTGTCTATATAACCGAAGCTCGGACATGTTATAATTTATGCATGGTTTTTGCATACACTTAGTGCGAGATATGATTGTGTCTTTGCACAAAAGAAATTAATGAGCATAATATTTAGGACATTATCTGAAAATTGCATTGACGTTTTTTTTTCAGGAATATATATACAATATTTTTTAAAATATTTTAGGATCATTGTAGGAATATTGCAAAATATTGTTTAAATGCGGACACAGAAATGTTGTTACAAGATTTCGGAAATATTTTGTGAAATATTTCAATCTTACAAAATAATATTCCTGCAATGTTGTAGCAATATTTCGTGCTGTAGGGGGTCTTACATAATTATTTTGGATGGTCCAATATAATTATTTTCTGATCTGTATCTGACTAAATTTTTAGATACTTTATCAAAACCGTTCTTTCCGTGCAGATTAAATTCCAAAATGATTTCTCTCCGCTCATTCGGAACCCGTCGAAAATTCGAAACGATTAAAACGCGATAGGCGAGGCACGAGGGAGCGGACGCGTGCGTCGTATTTCGGGAGCACCGTGTACATCGCGTTACGCTTCCGGTAGCGGCCGGTCCACATATAAATACAACTTCCGAGGCGTGGGAGCGCAATGAAATATTCTGACGGAGGAAAAGATCCCGCGCGCGCGTCTCGCTTTCCGGCCGAGAGCGTGGCGTATATTGACGCGCCGGCCGCTGCTAAAATTGGCGACGGATTGATTTTCGGGCTCACGCTCGCGCGGCTTACGCGCGTCAAACTCGAAAGTGCAACAAGGCAGCGCGCAATTCGGTGGCTCCGAAAGCTCCGAACGGGCCCTTCGCGAGACGGTACAATCCTGTACCGGGGCGCGGAGCGACTCCCTACGGTCCTACTTACGATCCAGCCCTATGCGGCATTAGAGCCATGGCACACAAAAAAACGTACGCAGTAAAACCAGTGATGTGCGTTACGTGTAAAGAATGAATTCTTTACATATGAAGTAAAGAATACGTAAAGAATTTGTAAACAATATGTAAAGAATGTAAACAATGTAAAATATGTAAAGAATTATGAAGTTTGACCTTTGAACGGTCAAAAAAAATTTCTGCATATATACTACTCTCTTAGAATAACCGATTCTAATAGAACTGACGAATGTTAAATAAAGTTCATTCATTCACACCTGACAATGGATAATTGTGATATTTGGTTTGTTATGTTATGTTGAATTAAAGTAGAGTAAAAAAATTATTTTTATTATTATGGTAAACTTGTATTTTTGATTTGGAAAATTTAAATAAAGGTTTATTTTTAAAAATGTTTTTGTTTATTATAAATGTAAATCAGCCAATTACGAAATTCTTTACATTTTTACGTAGAAGATAGCAATGTAAAGAATTAATTCTTTACACGTAAATAATCATGTAAAGAATTGATGTAAACTATAAAAGGCACATCACTGAGTAAAACTTAAACTTAAGCGAATCGACCAATCATATTATAAGTTTTGAGTTTTAAGATGGCGTTTAATTGTAAGTCTCGATTGTGATTGGTCGATTCGCTTAAGTTTAAGTTTTACTGCGTACGTTTTTTTTGTGTGCCATGGCCCTTAGGCTGGGTCTACAATAGGTGTCGTAACTTTTAAGCCCTAAGAAATTGACCAATCACAGTACAATGTGAGGAGAATAATCGGCTGTGATTGATCAATTTCTTAGGGCTTAAAGCTTACGACATTGTAGACCCAGCCTTACGAGTCGTAGCGTCGTGTCGCGATGGAAAATTCCGACGACGGCGATTCTGCGGCGATCCCGCGGCAATAAAGTTTCGAAAAGACGTCGTTAAGACGTCATGATGCGATTACACTTCTCTTTTCTTTTATCTTGTTTCGATTCTTTCTAATTGTCCATTTTGGATCTTGACTCGGCTCTCTACTGCTTCTGACGTTTACGCGCTAGCGTGTATAACGATGGCCATTAGTACGGCAAAAGTAAATATTGACAATTACGAGGTAAAAAAACATTTCTTCCAATCAGAAATGTAAACTTCTCAAATTTTTGATAAATAATATTTTGATAAATAATACCTCTTCCACTTATATTTCTACATATATATATTTTTTATATGCATATATTTCATATATTCTGTGTGTGTGTGTGTGTGTGTGTGTGTGTGTGTGTGCGCGCGCGCGCGTGCGTGCGTGCGTGTGTGTGTGTGGGTAAGATTTTCTAGTTTCTTGATCTTTTTTCTGTCACTTCTATTACACAGGATCACAAAAAGAAATTTGTGAAAATCAACTGGAATCAGAGTAGGTCATTCTTATAGATTTTGGGTCGCAAAAAACAATGCCGCTGGCCAAATTGCTCTGTCACGTCACAATTTTGAGTTAATTGCAGTTAAAGTTACAAAAAAGGGCTATTTTAGTGCATTTTGGCATATTATAACTACAGTATGTGACGTGTTTGGAGAAGTTTTATTCCAATCAAAATTAAGCATATTGTTAGGACTTTTAGCCCTTAAAAGGAATTTGTTGTGTCGGTTATGGTTAAAAAGATATTGATGATTAATATGGATAGTCTGTTGCGTCAAAGTTGCGACTTACATAGACCATCTGTGAAATATTTTAATTATGTTAGTTAAACTGAAGGTTAACTAACTTTTTCAAGTCTCTGAATACTAATCTGATGTCAAAGTTGATAAATTCAAAATGGTGGAGCCAATATGGCGGATATGAAAAGTAAAATATCTATATACATGTAAATATCTATATATAAAGATCTAGATCTTTTAAAGAAAAAAAAATTCGATCTCTAAGATTATAAAAGATATATATTAATATATATTAATATATATAGATATTTTTCAGTTTCCTGGTGTTGGTGCCCACGATAAATTCGGGATAGTCCTGAGAGAAGTGGTACCTCCACGTGGTTCAGGATGGGTAACGCTAGATCTACTTCAAAACGAATTAAAGTCCTATCCAAACTTTTGGAACTTACCTTCCAAATGTTGCAAATCCGAATTCGAAATTTTACATTTCAGCGGTTTTTGAAACTCATACTGGTAACTAATATTAAAAATAGTCGAATTTTTACTTTTGATATCCGCCATATTAGCTCTACCACTTTGAATTTATCAACTTTGACTTCAGATTGGTATTCAGAGACTTGAAAAAGTCTCCTTAAGTTTAACTAACATAATTAAAAAATATTTCACATATGGTCTATGTAAGTCGCAACTTTGACGCAGTAGACTCCATATTAATCATCAATATCTTTTTAATCATAACCGACACAACAAATTCCTTTTAAGGGTTAAAAGTCCTAACAATGTGCTTAATTTTGATTGCAATAAAACTTCTCCAACATATCACATACTGTAGTTATAATATGCTAAAATTCACTGAAATAGCCCTTTTTTGCAACTTTAACTGCAATTAACTCAAAATTGTGACGTGATAGAGCATTTGGCTAGCGGTATTGTTTTTAATTGCGACCCAAAATCTATAAGAATCACCTACTCTGATCCCAGTCGATTTTCACAAATTTCTTTTTGTGGTCCTGTGTTATCTTCACGCTTCACAGATGGTTGTCAAAGTTTTCGAAAAAAACGAATGATCCAATTGAATATAGTTTACTGAATAATAGGAAAATGGTCTTTTTACTCTCCACAATTTGAAGCCCTATGCTTCTTTCAAAATCCCGAGAACTAGTTGGTAACATAAAGATAGAATAGAAGAAAATGAATACAGGTAATAGATAAAAGGATCAAGAAATTGGAAAATTCAACGCAGATAAAACAGCAAAGGGAAAAACAAGGAAAAATCAATAAAAACAGAAAGAAAAATAAAAAGTCAAAAAATCAAAAATAAAAACAGAAAATTATATTGAATATATTCAATTCATCGCGTGTCTATCTTTTTCACTATTCCGCCCATTTGTTGACCATCGTCACGCACACTGAGGGTCGACGATGGACTCGAACTTTTCTCTCACGAGCGCGAGTGCGTGGACGTTATAATCTCAATCTAATAAGCTCGACTTTCCGGCAGAGAATAGCAAACAATTCCGCTTGAAAAAACACTTTAATCATTTACCGTACTATCCTGTAAACCGTGCTTATTATCCACAAACCCGCCCGGCGCTGACGCCGGCTTTGGCGTCGCGCTAAAGTTAGAGCACGGCGTGCGGCGCGGCGCGGCGCGGCGCGGCGCGGCGCGGCGCGGCGCGGCGCCGAGCCGAGCCAAGCCGGGAGTCGCACTACGTCGCATGAATGAAGGCAGATAAACGTCCGAACAATCGCGTCATTTTGTTTTCGCGCGCGAATAAATAATTCTCTCGGCGGTGCCGCGGTGTGAGTGCAAGCGCACGAGTCCCGGTCCCGTCGTCTCGTCTGTTTTAAGGCCCGTCCGTCTACTGCAGGCAACCGTCGCGTCGCCGCCTCCCGAAATACCGCGGCGCGCGGCTGCGGTGCGAGCGCACGCGAAAATCCGCGCTCTGACGTAAGTAACGCACGTGCGCGTCTCCCCGCGGCGCGGCGATTCGCGAGCGGCGAAGATGCGATTTATCACATCGCGCGTGGTATATATGCAGTAGATATTATATTAGAGGAGCGCGGCGCCGGTTTCGGCGAAACCCGAAGGTCGGGACTTAACGTCTCGGAAATTTCCAGGTTGATTTATAAAGACGCGAATCTCTGACACGCATTCTTGATTTTACAAAGGGACACCTCCGAGTGTTTAATTCTGCATATTAGAGATTTTTCTTAGGAAAGACTCTTGGGTTTTTCGTTAAAAAGTTTAAAAGTTCAAAATTGATTTACTGAAATTAAGATTATGCGATTGAGAAATATGTATGTTTGTCGATTATACTAATTGACGATATCAATTTATATTTTGAGAAAAAGAAAGATGTTTATGTAGGATGTATAACAAACAATCCTACAAATCGAAATTAATTAATATTTGTAAAATTAAAAAAGATTGAAAAAGGAAAAAATAACAGCGACGAGATCCTAAAAACGATTATAGTAGTGAGATTAAAAAAAAAATCCGTGGTGATGGTAGTATAACATAAATTATTAGCTGTTCTGAGAAGAAGAGAGATATTTACATAGGATATATACCAAGCGATCTTGCAAATTGAGATTAATATTTGCAAAACTAAAAGAGGTTAAAAAAGAAAAGGAAAGAACAAAAACAGCGAGATCCTAAAGACGATATGACGAAATTTAAAAAAGATCCATGCTGATGATAGTATAAATTATTAGCTGTTCTGAGAAGAAGAACGATGTTTACATTGGATATATACCAAGCGATCTTGCAATTTGAGATTAATATTTGCAAAATTAAGAGGTTAAAAGAGAAAAGAAAAGAACGACAACGGCGAAATTCTAAAAAATGGCGAGATTAAAATAAGATCCATGCTGATGATAGTATAAATTATTGGCTGTTCTGAGAAGAAGAACGATGTTTACATAGGATATGTACCAAGCGATCTTGCAAATTGAGATTAATATTTGCAAAATTAAAAGAGATTAAGAAAGAAAAGAAAAGAACAGTAGCGACGAGATCCTAAAGACGATATGACGAAATTTAAAAAAGATCCATGTTGATGTTCTGAGAAGAAAAGAGATATTTACACAGGATATATAGCAAGCGATCTAGCAAATCGAGATTAATATTTGCAAAATTAAAAGTAGGTTAAAAAGAAAAGAAAAGAACAAAAACGGCGAAATCCTAAAGACGATAATGGCGAGATTAAAATGAGATCCATGCTGATGGTAGTATAAATTATTAGCTGTTCTAAGAAGAAGAACGATGTTTACATAGGATATATACCAAGCGATCTTGTAAATCGAGATTAATATTTGCAAAATAGGTTAAAAAAGGAAAGAGCAACAGCGGCGAGATTCTAAAGACAAGATAATGGCGAGATTAAAAAGAGATCTGTGCTGATGGTAGTATAAATTATTAGCTGTTCTGAGAAGAAGAACGATGTTTACATGGGATATCAAGCGATCTTGCAAATTGAGATGAATATTTGCAAAATTAAAAGAGGTTAAAAAAGAAAAAAAAGAACAACGGCGAAATCCTAAAGACGATAGTGGCGAGATTAAAATGAGATCCGTGCTGATAGTAGTATAAATTATCAAGTATCGCATTCGTGCGCGCATATCCGTCCCCCTGTACTCGAGACCTCCGTCCTCCCCTCTCCTCGCGACAAAAATGCGGAACGTGATATTACGTATTATGCAAATATCGCGTATCGTAGCGGAAATGAGCGCGTAAAGGAACAATGCGCTGAATGAAAGTTCGATAATGAGCCACGTGCCGTGTATGTGTGCCAATGCGGAACCCCCTCCATTCCCCTCGCCCCGCTATAATCCGGCACGCATGAAAACCTTCATACCGGAAGGTATCGTCTCGAGCATCGCGCCCACACAACCGAATATCTCCGATCATCTTAGCGTATGTATTATGAATTTATTCGGAAACGATTTCATTCGGAATGATATAGCGTTTTCGATTGGGCTGGGTTTTGTAAACCCAGACTGGGTTCCATTGTAGATCCAGGAGAATAGTCCTGTCTTAGTTCAGATCTAAAAGTATAATCCAATCGGCGCAAGTTGTGACGTCAATAATCGCTCCGAGAGCGGTTGAACCTGGGTTGAACCCAGCCCAATCGAAAACGCTAATAGTCACTTGTCCTATACTTGTCTTTGTCGTTTTCCTGTACTTTCCTTATCTTTGTCCTTTATTTTTCGGAATCATTCCGAACGGAATTGTTTCCGAATAGATTCATAATACGTGCCCTGATCTGTTTTTTATAGCTGAACTGGTGTACACTCTCTGCACTTAAAGTGAAGTAAGTATATACGTTTGAAATTTGGCGAAAGCGAAAAGGGAAGTAAATCTAGTGCAGCAATAAAAAAACAAAGTTCTTGATTCAATCTAAATCTCCGGTCGACTCGAATAGATCGATTCGCGCCTATAATGCTTAAGCGACGTGTCCCCCCCCTCCCCCCTCGAAAGAGAAAAAAAGAGAAACGAAGACTTCCGGCGTGCCGACAACCGGACGGTACTTCACGGTCACCCCGTGTGAAGCGCGCGCGCGCACGCGTGTGAAGCTCATTCAAGTGCGCGCGGTGCGAGTTAAGCGAATTTATTGTGCGCTTGAGATTACCGGTCCTCCCCCGCGCGATCGTACCCGTCCGTTTGTCGTCCGGTCCCCCCCTGCCCCCCTTCTTCCTTTCGGCGCACAAAATGATCATTGCGAACGTGCACGCAACTACATCTTACACGGCCGCGCGCAATGGAAGTGCTGATTGCAAAAGCGACGCGTAGTACGTAGCCAGCGACGGAGGCCGAATTCTACGTCTCGATTTCACCCTCGCGCTCGCCGACATTGAGCAACCGTGCCCGCCGGTATTCTAAATATTTCCTACGCAATTCGGCGATGCTGACTTTTCAAGTAAAACAAGCGAGTACTTGGGATATTTGAAAAATGAATCGATTCACGATGCGGTGTTCGTTTTGCAGGAGATTAAAATTCCTCGTTTAAATGGGAATTCAAAAATTCGCGGTCCGATGTAAAAATAAAGATAAATAAAAAGAAATGATTGAATAAGGCTCACAATTAAATAAATTAATATAAAAGAAAAAAGCTTTGAGCCAACGCAGTTAACAGCGCGTAATTATTGTTTGATAGTTACAATAATTAAAATATACAAATATAATATCACAAACGTTGACTTACTTTTGGACTGCATGAGTGGAGGATTGGATTCATAATTTGTCAGCTTTAATTTTATTGGTTTATTATACGCACTGAGAGAGAGAGAGA